>JAODLE010123846.1:0-10010 GCA_027576695.1 Cossypha archeri | reverse complement strand
GAAGAGAAGAGAAGAGAAGAGAAGAGAAGAGAAGAGAAGAGAAGAGAAGAGAAGAGAAGAGAAGAGAAGAGAAGAGGGCTTAGAAATTACCAGCCAATTAACTTCAGTTCCTGATAAACAACATCAAAGCGGCCATGAAATATGTAACTGGGAAATCATTTGTAAGCAAGTAAGAAGAAAATGAAGAGACAAAACCCAGCCAATGTAAATTTGTCAGAGGCAAATGGTTTCATTTCATTTTCATTCATGTTAATCTCATTTCCTTCTGTGGGGGGTAACAGGCCTTGTGGGGAAACAAGCAGTAAATATCATATGATAAGGCTTTTAAAACACCCCACAGCAGCTTCGTTCCCACAGCCTGTCCAGAGCAATCCCCATCCCAGGATCCTCTACCCATTTTTTGGTGTCACCTGCGCTGGAGCACCCATCCCTTGTGGGTTTAAATTTCAGCAGTAACCTGGAGGAGACAATAGGGAATTTATATCCAGAGAGCACATGGCAGTGGTGAGGGCTAGGACTGGGATAGGGATGGAGTTTACCAGTGATCCCGAGGATTTGGAGGAAAGGGCTGAAAAATTGGATGTGGCACAGAAAGGACAAGGGCCTGGAGTGAAAGGACAAAGGGGAGTGGCTTCCCACTGCCCTAGGGCAGGGTTAGATGGGATATTGGGAAGGAATTCCTCACTGTGAGGGTGGGCAGGCCCTGGCACAGGTTGCCCAGAGAAGCTGTGGCTGCCCCTGCATCCCTGGAAGTGTCCAAGGCCAGGTTGGACGGGGCTTGGAGCAACCTGGGATGGTGGAAGGTGTCCCTGCCCATGGCAGGGGGGTTGAAATGAGATGGGCTTTAAGGCCCCTTCCAATCCAAAGCATTCCAGGGTTCTGTGATTCCATGGCACCAGCAAGGTCACCCGCTCAGGCAGGAATAATGGGGAGAAGGGGAAGAGGTGACTCGGAAGCGGTTCCTATGGCAGAAATAGATGATCACAAGCTGGGAGTGAGTCAGCAACACCATGGTGCCGGAGCAGCCAGAGAGCCGTGGTGGCCTCTTTAGCAATCCTCAGGATCCTCCATGTTTTTAGGCACCTCTAGAAAAAATGAAAGGCAGTGGGAGAGGATGAGTTCTGGAGAGTACCAGAGCTGACAAGTTGTTTAGTCCAGCAGGAAGAACACTAAAAAGAGAGATTTTCAGATACACGGTCAGATGTGCAGAAAGCAATTTTATGTCTGGTGGATAAAGGGAAATGTTGCTAAATATACACTAAATAAATCAGTGGGAAACCTGTTGTTTTTCCACCATGTCTCCTAAACCAGTCTCAGACCGAAACCCAGCAAACCCAACCAATTTATGCAGGGCAAGTCACCCTTTGGCAGGCAGCAGCTCTGGAAACAGAGCCTCCCTTGAGGCTATCACTTTGTTATTGGATTAGATAGTTTTAATTTCCTTTTTTTTCCCCGTTTCCCAGCTTTGCAAAGCTGACTGTGAAACTTCCACCTTATTGCTGTTTTAAAATCCCACGTTCAACAGGAATCTCTTGATCCTAATATTAATTTGGTGGAGGATGGTGCAGAATATCATGACCAGGGGCTGTCTGCGGTGGTTGGGATACATCTCTACGGGCACATCCTTTTTCTGGAAAGTTTCTTTCTAGGTCAGCTTTAATAAAATATCAGCCACAGTTGATTTTAACAGCACTTTGTTCTGCAACAGGCAGCATACAGGTGGTAACATTCTGATAAAGAGCACTGTTTCATTCTCACTGTGAAACTGACACTCTTTTATTTTAAATTAAAATAGAGAACTAACAAGTGACTAAAGTGGAAACATTATTTGGATATTAAAAAAAGGTAGGTTTTGGCAAGGTGGGTTTTTTTGGTGTTTGAGAGGTTTGTTTTTTTTTTTTAATTCCCTTATATTTCATTTCAAATCAAACTTCAGAATTTGCCCTTTCATTTTCATTTGAAGTATTTCCCCCAAAATACCAATCATTCCTACAAAACTAGGAAGATAAGTGGTTTCTAGAAGATTTTTTTTTTTCTTCATTAACACGTCAGCTTGCCAGGCTACCAAGAAAAGTAAAAACGCTGTTTTTTTAAAAAATTAGGAAATACTCCACAACTATACACTCTGTTAATATTCAGTGCTGTAATGAAAATTATGATGGCAAAGACAGGCTTGCAGACAGGAAGAGCCAGTCCTTAAGGTCTGACTTTATGCTGATCTTTACTCTTAAAGGAATTTAATTTTGGAGATCAGCTTCACCCCATTTTCTGTGTGGGGATTTCTGTGTTTTCAGCAACTGCATGGGGTGTTCTGGTGCCTTTTTGAATCAGCAGCAGCTTAAATTCATGGGCTGTGGGCAGAGACTGTCTATAATCTCTGTTTCCACTATTTCCTGCTGGAGAGCTACTTCAGCACATCCCCTTCAAAATCCATCTCCTCCTGAAATAAACTGGCTCTCAGCTGCTTTTGCCAGGAAGGGGCAACAACAGGAAACTTGTTATCACTGCATCCTGCAGCCCAGCAGAGAGGTGGGTTCAGCTCAGTTCAGGCTGACAAAGGTCTTCCCTGCAAAACAAAGCCCTGGCTGCCAATCCTACACCTTCAGCTCCTTTGTAAAAGCACAGGGCTTGGCTGATGGAAAAAAAAAAGCGACGTTTGCAGACCTCTGCAGTCCCTGAATTCAAATCCTTCTCCCTGTGGCCTCACATTTCAGTGGCTAGGACGCCCTGTGGAGCATTCAGACAGTGTTGGAGAGTGACAGAATACCAGAGTGGTTTCGGTTGGAAGGGACCTGAAAGATCATCCAGTTCCACCCCCTGCCATGGGCAGGGACACCTTCCACTATCCCAGGTTGCTCCCAGCCCCATCCAGCCTGGCCTTGGACACTTCCAGGGATGCAGGGGCAGCCACAGCTTCTCTGGGCAACCTGTGCCAGGGCCTGCCCACCCTCACAGTGAGCAATTCCTTCCCAATATCCCATCTAAACCAGTGGGAAGCCATTCCCTGTGTGCTGTCCCCCCATCCCTTGTCCCCAGTCCCTCTCCAGCTCTCCTGGAGCCCCTTCAGGCCCTGCAAGGGGCTCTCAGGTATCCCTGGATCCTCCTCTTCTCCAGGTGAACCCCCCCAGCTCTCCCAGCCTGGCTCCAGAGCAGAGGGGCTCCAGCCCTGGAGCATCTCTGATGCCTCCTCTGGACTCTCTCCAGCAGCTCCCCGTCCCTGTGCTGTTGTTCCCAGGGCTGGAGGCAGCTCTGCAGGGGGGTGTCACCTGAGGGGGCAGAGGGGCAGAATCCCCCCCTGCCCTGCTGCCCCCGCTGTGGGATCAGCCCAGCCATTAACCCAGCACTGCCAAGCCCACCACTGATCCTCCTCTTCCCACTGTTCGTGGAGCATGTGCTTGAAAGGATGGGCTTCAGACAGAGCAGGGAAGGGCTGGATTAAAAGAGACACTTAGCTGTGGGTTAGCAACCTCGGCAGGCAGATCTGATTGGTAGCCTTCACTTCACAATGCTCAGTTTAACTACGCTGAAAAGTCGCCGAAGTTTAAGAAGAGAAAAAACCAAAACGCAACAAACAAAACGAACAACAAAACAACACTCCAAAGTCAACAACAATTTGCTTTGACATTTGTTCCCGGCACTCCCCACCCCCCACCCCACGCCGCTTGGAAATGTGCCTGGTTGGCCACGAGGAAAACGCGTCCCGTGGGTGGGCAGGGCTGGGGGCGGCCCCACGGGGGGAACCCACGGCCGGTCCCGCTCACGGCCCCAGACCTGCTCCTGAACATGGACTGCGGAGTCATCACCTCCAAGACCGTGCTGCTGCTGCTGAGCCTCGCCTTCTGGGTACGCGGGGAGGATGCGGGGGGCGTCCCAGGCCGGGGGTGCGCTGGGGGGGCTCTGGCAGAGGGATGCGGCGCTGCGGGACGCGTCCCTGGTCCCGGGGGTTTCCAGAGGGCCTTTAATTTACCTGTGTGCAGGTGACTCGTACTTTTCCGTAGGGAAACCCTGCTTAAGGTATTTTTAAAGAACGAGAAAATTTAGAGGTTGAAGTTTCTTAAAAAAAAACAAAACCAAAACAACAACAGCAACAAACTAGTAGTGTCGAAGTTTGTTTTTTCTTTTTCTTTTTATTTTTCTTTTTCTTTTTATTTTTATTTTTCTTTTTCTTTTTTTTTCTTTTTTTTTTTTTTTTTGTGGGGTGTTTTTAATGGAATAGGTTTTCTGCTAGTGTTTTTAATTAAAGTAATCTTCAGGCTCGTTTTGTGATCGGGAGCAAGTGGAACCGTGTGGGGCAATGGGATTACGCAGGGACTGCGCTCCACGTTTGGGGCGAGGAGCCTTTTGGGGGAGGAAAATGGCTGAGAACTTTGTTCCAGCTGTGTCCTTGGCGCAGTTGCAGCTCTCCGAATCGTTTCCTCGATAATTACTTACAAGCAGGGAAAAAAAGAAAAAAAAAAAAAAAAGAAAAACAAAACAAAACCAAAAAACCCAAACAAACACGAGTGTGCATTTGTGTACTTTTGTAGCCTAATCCCCGCTGGTTTTTTTTGGGGGGTGGTCTCGGCATCGGGGACTCGTGGCACGGCCACCTCGTGACAGCGACGGCGGGGCGCGGGGTGGGTGGCCGTGCAGAAAAGGAGGTGGTTTTTCTGGTTATCCGTCTGGGGAAGTTTGGGAATTCCCCCGGCTCCACCGCCGCCGTCAGCCAGGGACTCGAGCGCTGCTGTGGAAGGGCCCCTGCTGAACCTCGTGTGCGTGTCAGTGCCGTGGTTTGGGGGTTCACATCCGTGCTGCGTGGCACCTGAGCGTTTTCCACAGTGTTTTTGCCAAGGATGCTTCCAGTGGTAGCCTGGGAGCAAGGGTCGGGAGCTGCTCGGCCCAGCAGAGTGTTCCCAAACAGAGAAGCTGCCTGGAAAAGAAGGGGAAAAAAAAAGGCAGCAGAAGCTTGAATGAAACCCCGAGTGAGGTTCCGTGGGGTGTGGTGCCCTGTTTTGTAAATATGGGACTTGCTGCTGGCTTGTACCCGTCGTCCCGTGGCTCCTTTGTGGAGCTCTGCACCATTTATTGCTCTGTGTGCCCCAGATAACTCTTGTACCACTGGCATGAACAGCACAGCCAGTAAACTGTGAACAGGAAACTGTGTTAACTGCTGCTTGTCGGGCAACATGATCTCACCACGTATATTTGTTTTGTGGTGTGGGGTTTTTTTTCTTTTAAATAGCCGTAGAGAAACTTTGGAGCATCCCACTGTTTGCATGTGGAAAGACCCTGAGCTTCAGCTCAGGCGAACCTCAGGTTAGCATTGTTGTTTGTCTTCTTAAAAACGAAGCAACAGCCTTATGTCCTCCTAGAAAAGCCCCTGGTACTTTTTCATCTGCTGTAGGGGAACTCTCTAATCATGATTGAAGCTATTAGGTCATCTGGATCCCTGGACCATCACAATTATCCTTCTGCATGCCTGTAGTATCTGACTTTGGGGTGACCCAGACCAGCCCTTTGGGTTGTTTTTTTAATCCAAGGAAGAGCAAGGCAGCCCCAGAGCTTGTGGCATTCAGATGCTGCTGCCACCATTACATGTGGTAATCACATTCCAGCAGCAGAACCTGGAATTCAGGTTTTAGGAGGGTGGAGAAGGAGGGGCTGATTATTTTGTTCTCCTTCAGAACATTTCTAGCAGCTGGGGGCTCTGCAAGTACAAGGCTCCAGATGATTATCAAAACACAAGATTTGCAAAGAATTTGGATCCCTTCTCTAAGGAGTAATTCATGTCCAGGCATTGTATGCTGCAGATCTTGCCCGGCTTGGAAGTGATAATGGAAAATAATTCACCACCTGCGTATTCAGCAGCTGGTGCAGATCTGGTTCTTGACAAGAGTTATTACTTAGGAACATCCTAAAAAGGCAAAAAATTCTCTCTTGGCTTTCTGATCATTATCGTTGTGCAAGAGTGAGGAAAGTCAGATCTTCCAGGATGACAAATAGAGGCTCCCTAAATGAGGTGAAAAAATCATCTTCTCTCATTGCATCAGGCTCAGTATCCTATTTGGAGGTCATTGTGTTGGTGGAGAGGCTGTAAATGTGCATAGCCCCCAAACAAGGCATTGATTGAAGGGATTTTTTTTTACTACACAGGTGCCAAGGGTGGTGCTTCAAGCTGTGGGAGTTCTCTCGACCTCCAATTTTGCTTTTTAGCACGTACTAATTAGGGCGGAGTGTGTGGTTGTTTTGTGGGGAAGCTGGTTTGGCTCGTGGAACCTAAAAGAGGGAGAGGAAGGGTCAGAGGAGACTGACGTTCTTGGCAATACCTTTTAGGGGATTTGGCTGGGTGGCATGTGTTGATGCTCTTTGAAGGAGAGAGGTGAAATGCTGACTGACGTTCACTTGCTGGTCCAAGAGAAGAAACTGGGAATCTGGAAACCAGAGGGAAGTTTCATGCTCCAAAATTTCTGTAGAATGTGAACTGAACACCATCCCAGGGTACTTTCCTTCAGTCCCCCTCCTTCAGCCCTAGAGTTATGCTGCTGAACCCAGCACCTGCCCCTGCTCACCTTCAGCTTCATGGTCACTGCCTTCAGACAGGGTTTGGCATCCACTGGAGGTCCCGGGCACTGGGATGTGGACTTCCATGATCCTTGTGGGTCCCTTCCAGCTCAGGATATTCCGTGATTCATCACCAGAAGGCTACGTTAGCTGTTCCTGCAGTGAAAATCCTGTTTGCCCAGGTTTCCCATTCACTTTCAACCAGGGGTGGGCACTTTCCCAGCCTTGCTTCACTTGCCCGGCAGCAGCGAGGAGGATAAGGATAAGTTATTGCCTGGGTGGGTTTAGCAGGACCAGGGGTAGAGCAGGGTTTGGTCTGATGACAGCAACAGGACTCTCCAAGGAGAGTGGCAGGGTGTGCTCTCTCCACCTGTGAGCAGTGGAGCCAGACTCCTATTTCCCCAGCTCATCCCAGGCTCCCTCCACACCCACACATGCTTGGGGTGCATTTGAGCTGATTACAGGCCATTCAGGAACCTTATTGCCTTGTAGAAGACCCAGCTGGGGTTTGCCTCCTTGCTAGAGAGAGGTGTGAACTGTAATTTCTGGGGTGGGATTTGACCCCATAACATCACAGAATCACAGAGTGGTTTGGTTCGGAAAGAACCTTAAACTCATCCAGTTCCACCTCCCTGCCATGGGTAGAAACATCTTCCACTAGACCAGGTTGCTCAAGCAATCCCAGTATTTCTGTGGTATCACTTCTAAGTCATTTTTAGTAATGGGGAGGGATAAGCTTACCCATAACAAAAAAGTTCCTGCGTGTATAAATAGTTTGAAATCACTCGTACCAGTGATGGGTGGTTTGGGAATGCTTGCTCTGAAGCCCCAGTTGGAGAGAGGAAAAAAATTAAAAAAACCCCCCACCAAAACAGCAACAAAAAGGGAAGGGAAAGTTTAATCCCTCAATGATATGAAAAATGTAGTGAAAAGCAAAGATTGTGTTGGAGATTACTGGTGCTCCACCTCTGGGGTTAGAGATGGGAGTATTCTCCTAAGAATCATTAGAGGTCTGGGTGTCTGTGACCTGTTTCTCACCTTTCTTCCATCTGTTCTTAGGTAAACCTTAATCCTGCCTGGGGCTGCCTGCTGTACATGACAGTGGGGGACAGGCAGCTCTGCTGGGTTTTAACACCCCCTGTGATACCTGACAGAGAGGTGGGAGAGCTGTGGGAGCGGCGTCCGTGGTGGAAAAAGCTGCTTAACCAAGAACTGCGTTGAGTTTGTTTCCTTGTAGTTCATCCAGAGAGTAAAACTGGGTTGTTCATCGACTTCTGAAAGGGCTCAGGACCAAGTTTCTCCTCTACATTCCTTGTTTCTGCTCCTCTCATGGAGCTTCTGAGTCCCCCAGGGCTGGGGGGGGTGAGCCAGGGAGGGCTGGGGGACTTTTTGACCCAGCACAAGGAGTGTTGGGTGGGAAGAGGAAAGCAGTGCATTCACTGAGGGTTGGAACAGGGTGATCTTTAAGGTGCCTTCCAGCCCGAACCATTCTGTGATTTCTCCCTCATTCCTGAACTGTGGTGGAAGAACAGCCACATGATCCAGAGTGGTCACAGGACAGGGCTGATGTCGGGTCTTTCTACAGGGTGTGGGCACTTAGAGGTGATCCTCTTGAGTGTGCCTTGAAAGGGTAAAGTTCTTCCTGGTTTTAAACTATTCTGCCCAAAATCAGGAAGCGGAACTGCACTGACTTCCAGGAAAATCCGCTTTGCTGTACGTGTAAGGGCCTCATGGACAAAGTGAAAATGAAGAGCTGGCGTTGTGTGGTTGGGACAGGGCAAGTGTCGGGATGGTGATGTGGATTCTGAGGAACAAGCTCAGTGGGACCGTCCCCAGCGGTCCCTGAGGCCGTGGAAGGGCCTGCTGGAGGACACTTTATCGAGGGGGAACAGAAAGCAGCTCTTCTGTAGAAGATATGAATGGATTACTTCCTTTGTTTTCACCGAAAGCATTGTCAAGCTTTACCGTGGAGCTGGCAGGATCCCTTTGCATCAGGAGAATCCTAAGCTGCACCTTGCCTTACAGGAGGAGGCACACAGCAGCCACGTGGCCCCGCTGTCCTCATCCCTTCCCTCCCAGCTGGATGGCAGGCACTATTTCAGGGTGGATTAGAGGCGTCTTCCCTGTCACCGGCCCCCAGACATCTCCCCAGGCTTTAGGATTAGCTCCACTGTGATTTAGGTGCACCTTTGGTTTAGTCATCTGGAGTCTGAGACTGGAAGAGCTGTGTGAGAAACTTGGGTGGTTCTGAGGGCAAATATTGACCTAGAGGGTGTGCTGTGTCCGAACAGGCTGCTCAGGTCCAAACCAGCCTGGCACTGGCTGATAAATCCATCCATGCTCCGCTGGAGTTACGCTCACAGCAAGCCTGTGCCCTCTGTATTTTGGGAGAATACAAGCGAAAAGGGTGGTGCTGTTTTCTTCAGAGGTGTGTGATGCTCCCTGATGGCGATCAGCAGCAGCACCCTGATGCCAAGGCGGGGTTTTAAGCATCAGAAGTTGTAGGATTTGGGGCAGGATTCCCTGCTTTGTAGTGATGTACAGTGTCTCCTTGAGGACATCCCACCATTTATGCTTTGTAGGGTTTTAGGGATGGGAAAATAACTCTGGAATTGGGCTTGGGGAACAAAAGGAGATGTGGTAAGACAACTCTTAAGGAGAATATTTATTTAATATAACTTGCAAATAAGCTCACTTAACCCAAAACCACTCTTGAGATGTGAGTTTGCAGCGTGTAAAAACTGCAAGTAAAAGTTGTATTAGGTTTGGAGTTGGGTTTTTTTTTCCTGAAAAGGAACTACAAGTTGTCAGGACATTTTGGCTGCTGCTCATCATTTTCATTTGAGGAAGAGAAGGGAAAAGCAAGCACTTCCCACCATACCCATGAGCAGCCCCGAGGTGTGTTTTGAAGACAGGCTGAAACATGTCCCATATGATGAATATTTAGGTAATAACATGCTTTGAAGAGTCTCCCGTGGCTTTGTGTCTCAGAACAGTTTCCTTGGTTATGTCCCACCTCTGTATGTCATGTGAGGAGGCCGTGGTTTGAAGGTTTTAACTTGTGGGTAAGGACTGGCACAGGATCAGCGGGAGTTCTTTCCTGGGGCTGTTGGTGCTGTGGGAAATTGAGGGCAGCTTGGGAGGGGCTTGTAGCTTTGGGGCTTTTTGCTCCAGTCCAAAGCCAGCTTGCCAAGTGCAGTAATTTTTATTATTTTGTAAATCAGTGTTTTCACAACTTGAGTGTCTTGAGGGTCTGAGGGAACAGGGCAAGTGTGAGACCCTATCCTGTCTCCAGCTCTGGGGAACAACATCACTAGAACGTGGAGCTGCTGGAGAGAGTCCAGAGGAGGCCCCGGAGATGCTGCCAGGACTGGAGCCCCTCTGCTCTGCAGCCAGGCTGGGAGAGCTGGGGGGGTTCACCTGGAGAAGGGAAGGCTCCAGGGAGACCTGAGAGCCCCTTGCAGGGCCTA
>JAODLE010123614.1:0-10037 GCA_027576695.1 Cossypha archeri | reverse complement strand
GCGCGGCCAATCGGAGCGCGCCCGGCGGGTTGCTAGGTAGATCGGAACCCCCGGCCGGGCTAACCCCGCCGGGGGGAGCTGATTGGCTGGAGATCAACCCCCGCGGTTGTCATGGCGACGGGATGCGGAGGGGAGGGGGGAGGAGGAGGAGGAGGCGACGTCCGAGGGAGGAAGGAGGAAGGTGAGGGGACACCGCGGGACACGGAGGGACACGGGAGCCTCGGGAGAGTGTGGGGAGCGAGTGTCACTGCAGTGGGGCACAGCCGAGCCCTGAGGGGACACGGGGGGACACGGGAGCCCTGGGAGAGCGTGAGGAGGGGTGTCACGGCAGTGGGACACGGGGGGGACATGAAGGGACACCGGGGGACAGGGAACACCTGGGAGAGCGTGGGGAGGGGGAGTCACTGCAGTGGGACGCGGCCGAACCCTGAGGGGACACGGTGGGGATGGTGGCACCTGTTTTGGAGCAGCCCTGGTGTCACAGCCCCAGGGCAGTGCCCGTCCCTGTGCTGGCACTGCTGGGGCACCTCCAGGTTCTGGGCCCCTAAGACAAGAGAGACACTGAGGGGCTGGAGCGTGTCCAGGGCAGGGAACGGAGCTGGGAAGGGGCTGGAGCAGCAGGAATATCTGAGGGAGCTGCTGGGAGGGCTCATTCCAGAGAAAAGAGGGATCAGGAGGGACCTTTTCCCGCCCCACAACTCCCTGCCAGGAGGGGGGAGCCGGGGGGAGTCGGGCTCTGCTCCCAGGGAAGAGGGACAGAAGGAGAGGGAACAGCCTCCAGCTGTGCCAGGGGAGGGGCAGGTGGGATATTGGGGTGCTCAGGCACTGGAATGAACTTCCCAGGGCAGGGGTGGAGTTCCCATCCCTGGAAGTGTTCGAAAAACACGTGGATGTGGCCCTTGGGGACCTGCCTTGGTGGTGGGTTAATGTTTGGACTGGACGATCTCAGAGCTCTTTCACCAGCCTGGACAATTCTGGGATGCCGTGAGGGGGATCTCCCACCGTGCAGGGAGCACAGGGAATAAAAGGCATCATGCAAAGAGTACAAACTCAGTCAATGAGTGGGAAAAGCACTTGATATCCATGGACAAGTCTCAGCCTCGCTGGGCTACTGATTTTCACCCCCAGGTCCTTCTCCTCAGCTCTCCATCCGTTCTCTGCCCTCTGTTCCCGTGCTTGTTCCTGCTGCTCAAAGCATTCCTTCCATCCATCCCACCTCTTATTTTTGATACAATTGCAAACAAAAGTAGTTTGCAAAAAAAGTAGTTTGTTAGTGTGGTTGTGGATTTATACATTATTTATCAACAGAGGAAGCTCATCCAGCTCCTGGTGCAAAGAGAACTATTATAAAGAGTGAAAATTATGGAAAGAAAGGGTTGACTCCCACAAGTAAATCTTAAAATAAATTTGAAAGTTCCTAAGGGGGAGAGGGGGGACTTGAGATTGTCTTGGCTTGAGATTGATTCCGTTAAATTCTGTTTATTCCTAGATGAACCCCTCGGATTGCCCCGTGGATTGATGGGATTAGGAAAAATGCATCCTTAAAATTCCGAGTGCAGCGGGCTCTGTGCACCACAAGGGCTCTTTGCTGTAGGGATGTGGTCAAAAAAACATTAATAAAGTGGGTCTGCTCCTACAGGAGTTGTTTTGAGTATGGTTTGCCCAAACCATAAGCAGAGATTAGCCCAGGTAAAGGAAATTATTCCCATGCCCTTGGCTAATGGGATATGATCGTTATGGATTGTTAAGTTTTCTTCGGTGTGATCACTTGGGGTTTTTAACCCAAAAACTTGACCCAGCTTGTGCTGAAACCAGGGAAAGTATTTCCAGTGGTTTCCAATTTAAATTTTCTCACTGTTAGAACCCACCATTTATGCTTCCTGCCCTGTGGAATTATTTGTCTTCTTCAAACATCACCAAAATCTCGTGGATCCCCGCTCAGAGCATCCTTCCATCCTGACTGGGAACCATTCCCAGGGACTCTGGCCGTAGCAACTGAGGCAGTTTTCCTCTTTTTAACCCCATATAAACTCCCAAAAGTTGGATTTTCCTCAGTCTTTCCCCCCAAATCTCTTTTGCCCTGGTATTTATTATTCCTGCCACCTGCTCCCACATTCCCTTTTTATTTTTTCTGGAAGGATAAGAGGTGATTTTTTTTGGGGGGGGGCATTGTGTGTCAATAATTTTTCCTCCCTGGTGGTGAACCAACACATTCCTGACATGCATTTAAAGCCTGATTCCCTGTTAACCTCATCCCATCTCTCTTGCTGATGGAAATGTTTTCGGATCAGCTGAGCTGGATGAATTTCATCCCAGGATAGGTGAAGAACAAGCTGGAGCAACCTCTGGAATGTTGTTTTGGGCAGCCAGTCCAAAGATAAAGAGCATTGCAAGAGAGAAGTGGGGCCGTGGCTAAAGTGAAGGGGCAAAGGGGAATGGCTTTAAATCAAAGGAGAGGAGATTTAGGTGGGATATTGGGAAGGAATTCTTGGCTGGGAGGATGGGGAGAGGCTGGGCTGGAATTCCCAGAGAAGCTGTGGCTGCCTCTGGATCCCTGAGAGCGTCCAAGGCCAGGCTGGACGGGGCTTGGAGCAACCTGGGATGGTGGAAGGGCACAAAGATAAAACCACAGGATGATGGAATCGTGGAATCTCCTGAGCTGGAAGGGGCCCAGCAAGGATCATCCCAGTCCAACTCCTGGCCCTGTGCAGGACACCCCAAAATCCCACCCTGTCCTTGAGCTCTGGCACCCTTGGGAAGTGTCCATTCCCTCGGGAGCCTGTTGGGTGCCCCACCACCCTCGGGGGAAGAACCTTTTCCTACATCCACCCTAAACCTCCCCTGGAACAGCTCCAGCTGCTCCCTCGCGCCCTGTAGCCGGAAGGGGAAGAGATCAACGCCTGCCCCTCACAAGGAAGTCATAACCAGGCTTTGTCCACACCCTGAGCCACATTTTGGGCCCAGCAGGTGCACGAGGGGATCCCAAAGCCCCACGAGTCTCTCCTGGGCCGGCCCTCACAGGCACTCCGGGAATGTGGCCGCTCCAGCACCGGGAAACCACATCCATGAGGGAATCTGGGGGCTGAACCCAGGGCTGGGAGCGTTCTGCAGTGCCAGCTGATGGGGCTGTGACTAATGGAGAAAGTTGTCCCTGAAAAACAGGCCACGGTTGCCCCAACCTGTTTTTGTTTGGTTTGGTTTTGTTTTGTTTGGCAGAGGAGCTGTTTCTCCACTCCTGGGTATTTCTGGGTAGGAAAACCCAAACAAAACCAGCCCAGTGAGTGATGCCATCCCAAAGTGTATCCCAAAAACGCCTGCTGGGTTGCACAAGGCATCTTCCAGCTGCAGAATGAGGGGCTGTGAAACCTCGCTGGCTCCTTTGGGTCTTTTTGTGGGAAGTTAAAATTTCCATCTTTAAGGATCAAAATTTCAATCTTTAAGGATCTTTAGCCTCCAAAAATTAAAAAAAAAAAAAAAAAAAAAAAAAAAGCAGGAAGAACTCAGGTTCTTGTAATGAACTTATTTCCAAGGACCACGTTACATGCCCAGAGAGGAAAATGTAACAGGTTCTTCATTGGTTTTCCTTTATATTTCTTTGATTCCATAAATTAATCATAAAAGTGGTGTGCCCAAGCAGATCCTGCAGTGGGTTTTGAAGAATAACCCACTTACATATTGAGGAATTTTGTCTGGGAGCCCTGAGCTTCCATAATGTCTCCTGAGCCTCAGAGCTGTATTAGTGCAAAATGTCCTTTTTTCTGAGTGAGTTTTGAGGTGTTTAAAGGTTCAGGGCAGGCTGGAAAGACAATATGGGAGTTACTTCATGGATTTTTCTTTTCTTGTGTTCCAAAATTCCTATTTATCCACCTTATTTCCACGAAGCTTTAAAGCAGTCCGAGGTATTTACAGGAAAACTGCCTGATAACTGTCTGCAGGAAACAAAGATATTTTTAATGTGATAAAGGAATTATCTGGTTTTCAGGCTGCTGCAGATTCAGCCTCCAGTCTGGGAACTGGATACTCGATCTGAGGAATGGCATTATCCTGCTGAATCCAGCCTTTTCCAACCTTACCAATTTTATGAAATTCAGTTAATTTGGGGAAGGGCAAATTTTGTTAAAAGCCCAATTTTGCTTCGAGTAGAAATTTCAGTTCACAAGAGCATCAACCATCAACAACCTGCAAGATTTCAGTCGGCTCTGAACCATTTTTGGCTTCCAGAAAACAAAAACTGCCCCTTTGAGGCTTGGCACTGTGCACCCACCAAAACCTTCAGTTTTCAGTCCCAAAAATCTCTGGATTGTAGGATTGTTGAGACTGGGAGAAATTATTTGCTCTGCAGGTGAAGGAACAGCCCAGGGAGTAACGCTGGACCTTGTTTTATGTAAATGTTGCAGCTGCTGGTGCTGACAGGAGGCTGCCCCACCTGCTGCACCCATGGCATTTGCACCTCCCAGGAGCACCGATGGCTCCAAGCTGCAGGTCAAGATGAGCACATGGACCCCGCTGAACCATCAGCTCATGAATGACAAGGCGAGTTTTGTGCTGAAATTCGGAGAATTGGGGGTTTTTTTTGGGTGGGAGGGGTGGAAGGGACTCCTGGGGATCATCCAGTTCAGCCCCTCAGGGGGGAGTCTGATTTACCATTTGTTTGCTCAGGATCATGGCCTGGGTGTTGGAATATTCCCATGTCCTGGATATTGGAATATTCTCCTGTCCTGAGGTTTGGAATATTCTCCTGAACTGGGTGTTGGAATATTCCCATGTCCTGGGTGTTGGAATATTCCCATGTCCTGGGTGTTGGAATGTTCTCCATTCCCATGACAAATTCTCAGGTTCACTTCACAAATTCTTAAGCCCTAGAAAAATTTAACTTATTTTTTGCCTGTGTAGGTCATGATTAATGGAATAAGAACCTCAATATCTTGTTCCTTTTAAACAAACAAACAAACAAACAAACAAAAAAAAACAAAAACCACCAAAAAAAGTGGATTTATTTCTTACTGAAAGCCCCCAAATCATTCTTTTTTTTTTTTTTTTTTCACTGTAAGACTTCAGTTCAGCATTTTTCCCTCGTGGAAGGACTTTTATCCTGCTTCAAGCCAACACTTGAACCTTCTCCGATAAACTAAACAGACTGAGCTCTTTGAAGTCCTTTCAACCTGGCACATCCTCCAGCCTTTGAATCATTTTAATGCCTGTTTCCTGCTTAAAAGGTATTTTTACAGCCACACATCCCTGTGCAGTAAGTTATGACCTAATTGGAAATAAGTAGGAAATCACCTTTTCCCACCTTTTTTTTTTTTAACCCCTCTATCCTTAAGGAGTCAGAGGCAAAACTTTTAGGAGTGAATATTGGGAGCCTTTTCCAGCCTTAATGATTGGCTGAAATTCCGGATAAAAAGTGTTTTCCTTGTTTTCCGACCTGCCTGAAGCTCCTTTTCGAACACCTGAAGATGTGGATGTGAGAAGGGAGATCTCGGGAGCCACCCCAGCTGCATCCAAAGCCAGCAGGAGTCGGAACAGCCCCGAGACCTTGGAGGAGAGGACACAAAACACACGTGCTTGATGAAGGCAGTGGGTGATTAGCCCAATTTGGGGCCATCCTGCCGCTAATTAACACTTCGAAACGCCCGGAGAGGCAGAACTTTGTGCGGGGCTGAGCTCAGAAGCGTCTCCAGGAGCGCTGAAAGCAAATATGTGCCTTGCTTTGATCCAAGACCATTAGCATTGCTCTTGGTTACACAAACAGCTCCCTCACTCCACGTGAATTCTCCAGATCTTTGACTATTCATCACTTGGCTCGGGGCAAACCCTTTTCCAAGTTCAGCTCATTGGGGGTTTGTGGTTTTGGGGTTGGCTTTTTTTTGGTGCTTTATATTATTATTATTATTATATTTCTTTTTTTTCCTTCTGACTTCGCTGAGCGTCCAACCCCTCCAAATAAAAGCAAGTAATAACTGCACAAATAAAAGGAATGTCACTTCCCAAACTGCAGCAGCACCGACAGCAACAAGGTCCTTCCCCACAGGAACCCATCTTGGCGGGCTGGGGCAGCCAGGACTCGCCTGGGCTTTGTGATGATCAGCCACATTTCCCCCTAGTTGTGCTTAACAGATGTTTTATCTGCACTTATAAGCTGGATTTTTCCTTCCCCCCTGGAGGAATCATCTGCAGCCTTTTCCCCACTTGCAGGGTCACCGTCCTGAGCGTGGGGGAGGTTCCGTGGGAGAGGAGAAGGATCCAGGGAGACCTGAAAGCCCTTCCAGAGCCTGAAGGGGCTCCAGGAGAGCTGGAGAGGGATTTGGGACAAGGGCTGGAGGGACAGGACACAGGGAATGGCTTCCCACTGCCAGAGGGCAGGGACAGATGGGAGATTGGGAAGGGATTGCTGGCTGGGAGGGTGGGGAGGGACTGGGTTGCCCAGAGAAGTTGTGGAATCCCCATCCCTGGGGGTTTGGGTTGGAAGTGACCTTAAAAATCATCTCATTCCACCCCCTGCCACGGGCAGGGACACCTCCCACTATCCCTGGCCTTGGAGACTTCCAGCGATGGGACGTTCAATCCAGGGGGTTTCCTGAGCACACTGATAACTTCCAGCTGATTCCCAGACTTTAGGAAGTCTTTCAGGGCTGTCCACCAGAATATCCTGGTAGATGAGCTGATGAAGGAGAGGGAATTGGACTGAAAACCAGGCCACATCAGGAACAGTGAAGGTGGCAGGTCAAGGGATATGGATTCTCCCCCTCTCCACAGCGCTGGTGAGGACAGTCCTGGAATGTTCTGTCCATTTTTGGGCTCCAGTACAGGAAACAAAAGGGACTTGCTGGACCAGAGCCAGCACAGGGCCAGGGAAATGATTAAGGAGTAGGGGAATCTGATGTTCAGGGAGGTTGTGGAATCTCCATCCTAGAAGATACTTGAAGCTCATCGGGGTTTTGAAGCCCTGAACGACCTCTTTGAGTTGGAACTGAAGGATCTCCACAGGTTTCTTCCAAACTCACCCATTCACTTCTCCTCTTTCTATTTAGTAGTTTGCTTTTTCAAGCTGTGTTTTCCTCAGGAATGTGGAATCTCCTTTAAATATTCCATTTTTTTTTGTTGTTTATGTGTGTTTTACAGGTATTTGAAGAAAGAAGAGCCCTCCTTGGAAAATGGGTAAGCTTTTCACTTAAAATATGTATTTAAATATGGATATATTTTGGAACTGATCAAGGGATTGTCTGATGGGAGTGTAAAACTTACCCTGTTTTGAGAAAGGGGTTCATTTTCCTGCCAGGAAAGTGAGCTGTAACTGCTCTGCTTCTGAGGAACCTAAAGGTGCAAATTCCCTCAGTGCCCACCCTGAAGTTGGGAAATCACGTCCCATCATCAGAATGGGATAAGAAAACCTTGGGAAAAGCCTTCAAAGGAGATGTTGGATGTTTAGGAGTGGCCATGGCCACATGGAAATCTGTAATAAATGACATTTTTGTCTACCAAGCGCACACATAGAATCGTGGGATGGTTTGGGTTGGAACTGGGGCTTATTCTTTCTGGTTAATAAGCCATTAATTAATTTTTATTTTTTTTTTTGTATGTGGACTGGTCTTTATAGGCAAATCTTTTGGTTGTAAGGATTTTTTTTTTGTCATTATATCATTATTTTTTGTCATTATATCAGCTCCACTGATAATTCCTTGCTGGAATAGCTTGCCCGGGGGCGGAATCTCCATCCCTGGAGTCCCTTGGGAACAGGTGGGACCATCAGGAATGGTTTAGGGAGATCAAATCTGAACCAGCTCAGTGTTCCTCCACCTTTCCCACTGAGGGACCATCCAACCCTCTGGAAAAGCAGCTGCTGGGTCTCCAACAAACCCCTCCATCAGGGAGAAGATGTCTGGGGAAGGAAGGGGGGGAATTGCTTCTCCATCCACTTGGAGAAAGAGCCCCGTGGAGCGGAGAATCCCTTCCCAGCTCTGTGGAGCACGGGGAATGCCTGTGGATCACAACCCCCCACCTCGGGTCCACCTGCTGGGCTTGGAGGTGAGGATTGTGCCCCTTCCCAGTTCCAGGCAGGGAGAGGGGCCTCTCTGGGATCAGCTGCGGGCCCGGGGCTGTCCCTGGGTGTCAGGCTGCCTGATTTGTGTGTGTGTGCACTCAGCGATTAATTGTAAACCGATCCCAGGAGCGGGGCCCGAGCGGTGCCAGCGCTGATGTCACCCCATCCCTGGGGAGACATTGTTTGCCAGGGCTTTGGGAAAGGCCCAGACGAGGGGAAAAGCCGTTCCTGGCTGTGGGGAGAGGGAGGTGAAGCAAAGGGAATCCGGTTGGACTGGTCGGGTTGCCGGGATCACAGGCAAAGGGGAGGGAGGGAGGGAGGATGTGTGGGGAAAGGCAGCCAAATGTAGGATGGGGACATGCCTGTTAACTGCTGGAAAAGACACAAATCCTACAAATCCTGCCAGCTTAACCCCCTGGATGCTGCTGGATGTGATGGAGGAAGGGGCAGCGAGCTCCTGGCACTGATTCCAGCGGAGCTTCCCCGGCACGAGGGGAAGGAATCCTCCGAGGCGGGATGGAAGGGGTTAAACAGGAGCGAATCCTTCTCCTGGAAAGTGAAGCCCGATTTGTTTTGACTGGTTCTCACCCGGTGTCTTGATGTGGAAGAGAATGAGCCAGTTACTCCCTCGCGAACTCAACTCGGAGGGGAGAAACTTAACTCGGCAAATTGGGGATTGTTTTAATGAGAGGAGGATGTGGATGTGGCCACGGGAGCGGGGCAGTGTCTGCACCATCAGCAGCAGCACCAGCAGCTTTTCTCCTTCCTGGGACAGGGAAAGCCTTTCCCATCAAGCTGAGGGGGAGAAGGGGACCAGGAAAAACCTCCTGTGTCCCCCTCCATTTGATTTGTCACAGAAGAACAGAATATTCCGAGCTGGAAGGCACCCCCAAATTCTCTTTCCAAGCCCCAAATCCCGAGCTCCTACTTCGGTTTTTCCCTGCTAAACACCATTAGAGGTGGAAATTCTGTGCAAAAGAGGGATGAGAGGAACTTAAATTCTGTTTGTGTCTAAAAAAAGGACGCTTGGGAGCTTTTTTACCTTTTTGACTTTTCATCTCCCTGGGACATCAGGAACGCCAGTCCCATCCTTCCTTCATTCTGACCTTCTCCAAGGTCTTGCAGAGGGGTTTGCAAGGAAGGGAAGAGCTATTTACTCTCTGGTGCTGGAATTCATCCAAGTGAAAAACAGAGAGTGAAACAAAAGAGTTCTTCAGGATGATCAGGAAAGAAATCACTTCTCAATTACCCTTCATCTGCACAGGATATTTATTTTAAACTATTATTCTGCCAGAGCATAGATGTGTTGGGGGGGAAGAAGAGGGGAGAAAAATCTGAATTTCTAGTCTGTTTTGTTCTGAAAGGAAAAGAAAGACAGGACATTAAACCATTTATATACAATAATAAGGAAAACCCTGGGAAAAAAAGTATTTTTTCTTAATATTTTTCATTTTTGGAGGTCACTTTTGACCAAGGGCTTAAATGTCCCCGAGGTTAAATGCAGCAAATGCTGTGATTTGACCTGCAGAGAGCCAGTGGAAATTTGGCTTCAGAAAACAACCCTGTGGAAAAGAGGGTGCATGGTTTGGGGATGGCCAAGCTGTGAGAAGGAAGGAAAGAGGGAAAAGCAGCATTCCCCAAGGAGGGGAATTCCCCCAAACTGCTCGGTTTTCCCTTTGAAAAGAAGGTGATTTTGGGTCAAGGCAGCTCCTGCCATGCAGGGAAGGAGGATTCATCAAATCCCAGGATGGTTTGGGTTGGAAGGGACCTTAAAGATTGTTCAGTTCCACTCCCTGCCATGGGCAGGGACACCTCCCACTAGCCCAGGTTGCTCCAACTCGGCCTTGGACACTTCCAGGGATCCAGGGCAGCCACAGCTTCCCTGGGAATTCCAGCCCAGCCCCTCCCCACCCTCCCAACCAGCAATTCCTTCCCAATCTCCCATCTGTCCCTGCCCTCTGGCAGTGGGAAGCCATTCCCTGTGTCCTGTCTCTCC
>JAODLE010123393.1:0-10059 GCA_027576695.1 Cossypha archeri | reverse complement strand
TCCCTCTCCAGCTCTCCTGGAGCCCCTTTAGGCCCTGCCAGGGGCTCTCAGGTCTCCCTGGATCCTTCTCTTCTCCAAGGGAACCCCCCCAGCTCTCCCAGGCTGGCTCCAGAGCAGAGTGATCCAGTTCTGGGATCATCCCCATGATATCCCAGCAGGAGATGCAGCTCAACCTTCCAGCCCCAGGTCCTGCAAAGCCCTGAAGGCCAAGACCAAACCAACCCGAAATTTAAAACAGACCATCAGCTGCAGAGGCTTAAAAATCCCCCCCTGGGTGGCAAAAGGATCCTCTTACAACACCCTCAGCCTGGGACAGAGGGGATTAACCAGTCTGGGAGTGTGGGAGGGGGAAGCCCGAGGGGAAAAGAAACAAGATGTAAAGTCCTTAACGAGCTGTTTACAAGGGGCCCTCGGCTTCGGGTCCTTCATCTGCCGGTTCTGAGAGGTGACACCCCCCGAGCTGCTCCTGCTGCTCCCAAACGTGCCTGATCCTCCGGGATTAGCTGCTCCTTCATCCAGGCAGAGTTTTCAAGGAGAGAAGTGGGTGATGCTCACTGAGACGGGGAAACAACCAGCCCGGGGGGTGAAGCTTTGGGGTGGGAAACAGAAGAGTCAAGAGGGAATCAACCCCGAGTTTTGCCCTAAATCCACCCTGTTTCGTCTTCCCCATCACTCACCAACACTTTGGGGCAGCAGGGTCAAGGTGGCACCTCCTTTTTTTTTCAGGCTGTATTTAAAGCAAACCCCAGAAGGACTCGGTGGGATGGAGGAGAAGGAGGAAGGTGGAAACAGCTCAGAATTAGTTTGGTAAAAAAAAAAAATTATAAATAAATAAATAAATAAATAAATAAATAAGAAAAAAAACAAAGATGGAAACGGCCCAAAATATGGAGAAATTAGTTTGGTAAAAAAAAAAAACAAAACACCTTTGCTCATGCTCTGAGGGTTGAGGTGAATTTGCAAGCTGCCTGCACGGTCTGTGAGGGAATGATGAGACAGGGAAGAGTTTCCTTGAAGTGCATCCAGGTTTCATTTCACCTGGTGAAAAATTTCCTCTCTCTGCATCTCCTGTAAATGCTGCAAATTAATAAAGGCCAAAAGACCTCATTTTCTTACGTGTGGAGAAGAGGCAGCAGCTGTTTTAATTAAGAGTTGGGCACTTTTCCCCCGTTATCAGCATTAAAGAGCACAGATAGTGCTGGAAAAAGAATTCAGCTTCCATATGGGCTGGGAGCAGAGGCAGGAATCATGTTGAGCATAGAGAATTCCCAGGATTGAGGCTGTCCTGGAGATGAGACGATACAAGAACTCTGTGGCTCTCACTCTTTAAGATCAAGGAGTGTCCAATTTGTGCTGATGGAAGTGGGAGCCAAAGGGTAAACCATCAAAATTCCAGGTGCTGAGATCACTGTGCCTGTCCTGGTCCCTTCCTCCCACAGCCTGGATCGCTCCTGGGGCTGCCCCAGCCCGGGTGCAAGGCCTTGGGAAAGCAAAGAGATCCTCGTTAATTCACCATCATTAACAGTGTACACACAGCAGGTTAATTAGCCACCAGTGACATTCCCCCCTGGAGGTTAATTAGCCACCAGTGGCATTCCCAGTTGGAGCTGCTCTTCCCAGCCCTGCTCTGACAGGTGTCCTCCAAGGGCTTTGGCACAGCTCCAGTTCCTCACCTTCCCTGGATTTGGCTCCGTGGATTTCTCTCCTCTTCTGCTCCCGTGTGGAAAGAGGAGTAAATTCAGTTTGTTCATTCCTTGGGCGTGGAAAAACCCGGACATTTTGGGCAATGAACCTTTGATGGGAGGGAACAAACTCCTTTTCCAGCTCACTGGATCTGAATCCAGAACCCCCCCCAGTGGGGTCAGTCCTCCCGTGGCTGTTCCCAATCAAAGCCAGGAATCATCTCAGGGAACCTTCTGCTTATCTAAAGCACAGATCAAACAAAGTTTGTCCAGGCTAATCCCTGGAATAGCTGAGATTCCAGCTGCCTAACGTTGGGGGGGGGCTAAATTTAGATAAGATAAAGACTGTGTTATGTGTCTCAGCAGCTGTAAAGCAATAAATACAGCAGGGACATACTTTCTAGTGGCAGATAAAACCCCCTTTGTATTAAACTGCCTCCCCCTGCTACTTCACCAATTTTTTTTTATAAGATTGGTCTGAATGCACAAATCTCCACGATATTTTTTTTTATATCAAAGGCTTATTATGTTTTATTTGTCCAAACAACTCCCTGACAACTTAATAATGGATGTGGAATGAGTTTATCTGTTAAAAGAAGATGTACAGAACCACTGAACCTGCTTTCTGCAGCCTGGGGAACGAGACACTGCCTGATCAAATCTTGATTTATTGAATCATTTAATCCCCCCTGCTCTCTGTAATATGAAGTTTCTAGGATTAAAGTCGGTTGTAAGGGGGAAAAAAAAAAAAAAAGGGTTGTTTTGTTCTACATAAAAATCAATGTGCAGCCTCAGAAAGGGATAAAAGGTGCTGGCAGGGAATGATCCCGAAGTTCTGCTGCTGGAAAAGTCAGTGGATCCCTCGATGTGTGAGCAGAGATCAGGATCCCTCATTTCAAATCCAACTGGTCCGACCTTCACAGTTCAGTTTGGTGGGAAATGACCACAAACAGCTCTGGTGGTTTTTTTCCCAAAGGGAAAAAAAAAGCCTTTGAAGATTCCCACAAAACATTCAAAGTGTCCCATAGCCCCAGTTCCACCCAGACAGAGACACTTTGATCCAGGGAAGATAAGGATTGTTGGTGAGTGCTGAAAGCTTGATTTTTTTATTTTTTTTTTAAACAACAAATCCTGCATTTCAACCAGAAACAGGGATGTGGGATTGTTGCAGTTTCACCAGAAAAGCTCAAAACTTGAAGAAAAATTCAGTTCTTTGCACAACTTTGCAGTTATTTTTTTATCCCTGTAATAGTTTAAGAAAAGTGAGTATGGGCAATATTTTGTGTGGATGAAAACAAGGGTTTCTCTGCGGGAAGATTCGCTCCCAGGGGCATCTACAAGAAGAGGACTTGGAGTCACGAGAGCTGGAAGAAATTCCCAGAGGAGCTGGGGCTGCCCTTGGATCCCTGGAAGTGTCCAAGGCCAGGCTGGAGCAACCTGGGGTGGTGGGAAGTGTTCCTGCCCCAGGGTTGGGACTGGATGAGCTTTAAGGTCCCTTCCAACCCAAACCATTGCAGGATTCCAAAGCATGATTCCACTTCAGGAATAACGAGGCATTTGAGAGCATAATATCTATTTTTTTTTTCAGCTTAGAAACCGATTTTTTCGTGGAATCACTTGACTAAAACACCCCAACCACTTAGTGCCTCCTTTCTGGAGAAGACCAGAACTTCCCAGGCAGAAATGAGCTCACATGTCCCGTCCTTCTCCTGCACAGGAAGCTCCTGATTTAGGGAGGAATTAACACTCCAATTTCAATGCATTTCCAGCTTCTGGGGGTATTTTTTTGCCCTTTTATTTATCATCTACCCAGCTGTAAAAAGATGGTCAAAACCCGAGTAATGAGGGTTCAACAAAACGAATTTAATGAAGTAAAAATGGGGAGGGATAAAGAGCAGGAGGAGAATCAAGGAGGAGGATGATTGAGTAGGAGGATGATTGAGTAGGAGGATGATTGAGTAGGAGGATGATTGAGTAGGAGGATGATTGAGTAGGAGGATCACTGAGTAGGATTTTAGGAGGAATTAACACTCAGATTTCAACACATTTCCAGTTTCTTGGGGGGGAAATTGGGGCTGTTCCCCTCTGCTTTTATCACCATCCCATGAAAAGATGTTAAAAATGTGATTCCTGAGGGTTCAGCTGAGAGTCCCAGTGCAGTCAATTAATGATGGGGGGTGGAACAACTGAGTGGGATCACTCAATTAAAATTATGTTTTCATGTTAAAAAATTCATGTTAAAAATTTTAACATGAAAAGGTGTTAAAAATGTGATTCCTGAGGGTTCAGCTGATGGGGAGTGGAACAATTGAGTGGGATCTGCTCCACCCTCTGTGTCTTTCTTTGCACAGGGATTTTTTTGGGAGGTATTTGTGTGCAGGGAACACATCTGGGCCCTGCTAATTTTCATCCCAGGGATATGTTTGGTGCATTACAAATCAGGCAGCAATGCCCCCTCCACGATCTGGTTGAGACAAGAGCCAAACAGATCAGACAGAAATAAAAATAGCAAACCACAGGCCTGCTCTGCCCCAACTGCCAAGTTATTATTGCAAGTCTTGCTTTTTTGGGGCTTTTTTTTTTTGGTTTTTTTCCCCCCTCCATAATTCCAGCTTTTTGAAGTCCTGTGATTGCTTAAAAGTAATGTGCTTTATTTAAAAAAAATTAGGGAAAAATGAATTAACTATTTCTTGTTGTGGGGAAAGCCTAAAATTGTGGGGTTTTAGCTGAAGGGGAATACAGGTAAATCTAATTAGGGATGTGGAGCAGGGCTGGTTGAAGACTGGGAAGACCTCAAATACCAGGGGAGTGGAAAATCTGTGGCTTTCATGTCAAAAACGTCTGAGCCAAAAAATGTAAGTCATGTGTATGTGCAGGAAAAGGGGCAGAAAAAAATTAGTTCAGCAGAAAGATTTAGGTTGGAAGGGACCTGGAAAATCATTGAATTCCACCCCCTTCCACTAGCCCAGGTTGCTGCAAGTCCCGTCCAACCTGGCCTTGGATGCTTCCAGGGATGGGGCAGCCACAGCTTCCCTGGGCAACAAAAATAAAATTAAAATTAAAAATAAAAATAAAAAATAAAAATAAAATTTAAAAAAGTGCTAGAAATTAAAACAAAACTAGAACTAAAATATAATAAAAATATATAAAATAAATATATATATTTATTTATCTTATACATATTTAGATGTATTTTTAATATCTCCAGGGAAAAATAATATTTATGTATATCCAGGCTGCTTTCAGCCAATTTGTCCTGATCTGCCTTTAGGCAGGACAGAAATTGCCTCCAACCCAGGGAAAAGGTTCCCAGCAACAACCTGGTTCAAAGCAACCTCTTAAAGCATCCTTTTGCCATCTGGCTTGGCAGATCCTCCGTGTCCTGCAGGAATGTCCACCCAGGGGCCCTGGAGTGGCAGAACTGGCAGCAGGGATGAGCAGTGGCACAAAAATCCCCCTTAAATCCCAAATTTCCCTGTCCACTGGACGAGTTTGTGGGGCCCTGGGGAGGGAGGTGGAGGTTGTGCCCAGGAGCAGCAGATCACAAAGCCCTGCTCTGAGGAACATCTCAATGCTGGTTCCTCGGGCACCATCCAGGGTAGGGGTTGAGAAGGGATTGGGATTGGGATTGGGGTTGGGATTGGGATTGGGATTGGGATTGGGATTGGGATTGGGATTGGCATGGATGGGAGGAGGAGATGCATCCACAGGAGTGGGATCAGCAGGTCCAAGGGGATTCTCCCCCTCTGCTCTGCTCTGCTGAGAGCCCACCTGGAGCTCTGGGGACAGTTCTGGTGCCCCCAACACAAGGAACTGCTGGAGCAAATCCAGAGGAGCCCATGGGAGTGATGTGGGAATTGGAGCAGCTCCCCTCTGGAGCCAGGCTGGGAGAGCTGGGGCTGTTCAGCCTGGAGAGGAGAAGGTTGTGTGGAGACCTCACAGCTCCTTCCAGGGTCTGGAAGGGAAACTGGAGAGGGAATTCATCAGGAATTGTAATGATGGGACAAGGAGGAATGGCTTCAGACTGAAAAAAGGGAAATTTAGGTGGGATATTGGGAAGGAATTCCTGGCTGGGAGGGTGGGCAGGCCCTGGCACAGGTTGGGCAGAGAAGCTGTGGCTGCCCCTGGATCCCTGGAAGTGTCCAAGGCCAGGTTGGATGGGGCTTGGAGCAACCTGGGCTGGTGGAAGGGGGTGGGTTGTGGATGTGGGGGAGGAGAAATGAAGGCAATCTGGGCATTTTGGGTTTGAAAGGGCTGATCCACCCCCTGAAAGTCCCAAACTGCTCCTTTCTTTCCATCAGTTCCCAGTAGCCCAAGTGAGGCCCACCCTGCAAGGCTGGCACAAATAATCCAGGAATTTCCATCAGTCTTCTGCAGCCTGAGCGTGAAACCACCAGCAGGACTGGGAACCTTCCCACTGTGGATGGGAAACTTTGGAATGGGCCCATAAAATAAGCAGGAAACGGTAAAAATACACAAACAAGTTAAAAAATGGAGGTCAGTGCAGGAGGGTTCTCACTCTCAGCCTCTCCTGCAGATCTGGGCTTCTGAGGGAGAAGCAAAATCTTCTCCATGGAAGGGAAATGTTCCAAGTGTGGATGAAATCGGTGTTGGTGTGTGGAGAGATGGACCTTCCAACACTCCCGGGGTCAGTGTGACCTCTGCAGCCACCCCACGTGGGTGTCAGGCTGATTTGGTTGATCCAAATTCCTACACATGGAGATGCTGGAGCGGGTCCAGAGGAAGCCATGGAGATGCTCCCAGAGTTGGAGCCCCTCTGGAGCCAGGCTGGGAGAGCTGGGGGGGTTCCCCTGGAGAAGAGAAGGATCCAGGGAGACCTGAGAGCCCCTGGCAGGGCCTAAAGGGGCTCCAGGAGAGCTGGAGAGGGACTGGGGACAAGGCCTGGAGGGACAGGACACAGGGAATGGCTTTAAGATGAAGGAGAATAGATTTATATTGGATATTGGGAAGGAATTGTTGGTGGAGAGGAGCTGGAATGGCTTTCCCAGAGCAGCTGTGGCTGCCCCTGGATCCCTGGAAGTGTCCCAGGCCAGGTTGGAGCACCCTGGGCTGGTGGCAGGTGTCCCTGCCTGTGGCAGGAGGTGGAACTGGATCATCTGTAAGGTCCTTCCACCCCAAACCATCCTGGATTCCACAACCAGCCCTTTGCTCTCCTCACTAGCAGGGCAGGAGGCTCCAGCTGTGCTGGTGCTGATGCCAGTTTGGTCCTTTGGAGATGGGCATTTCTGGAGAATCCATCTGCTGACAACCCCCGGGAAACCCCCGAGTGAACCCTCACAGAAACGAGGCAGAGATTTCCAAAGGAATCCTTTGTCAGCCCACATTTCCTCCATTTTTTAATATTCCAAGTCCAGCCTTTGGTTTTTCCTGTAAATTACCAAGGAAAACACTTTTTAAAAGATATATGTATATATATGTATATATATACACACACACATATATTAAATATATATGTCTTAAATATATATATATTATACCTATTATATATATTATGTATAATATATATAAAATTAGATTACATATTTAAGATATAGAAAATATAAAAAATCTATTCTATAGAAATATAAATGTTTTTATATAAATATATTTTATATAAATGTATCTTATATAGATATATTAATATCTACAATATCTAAATATATCTAAAATATATTTTATATATATAAGAGCTTTAGAAATCTCTAATCTATAAATCTATATAAAATATTTTTATATTTATATTATATATCACATATTCATTGTCTATATATTTATATTATATCACACATTCATTGTCTATCTTTATTATATATAATTTATGAATATTATTCTATTATTTAAATATTTTAATACATATATAAATGCTTTTCATGCTTCTGTCAAATGCGGATGCTGGAGAGTAAAGTGAAGAAAATATTTTTAGATTATCAAAAATAATAAATATTATATGTATTTAAAATATAGAAACATCAGTATATTTATTATATATTGTATATTATTACTTATTTAATATATATCATGTATTAATATTTATTAGTCTTTATTTATGGTATTATTTCTTTATTTTAACATATACATATATAAATTATATTATGCCTGAGTCTAATGCAGATATTGGTGAAAAAATTGATAAAACAGGGTCCATTCCCTGGATAATAAAATCCTACAGGGACACCAGAATTTTTAATCCCAGGTTGTCAAGGATTAGGATATGGTTTGGAGCAGAGTGATTCCTAAAACTCCAAAAGGTTTCACTTTTTTTTTTTTTTGTTTTCTTGCTGTACAAAGAAATCCCAGCAAACAAGTAAATTTTCCTTTCCTTTGATCTCTGACTGCCCTTGTATGTATTGATTTATTTATTTTTTCACTCAGCGAACCAAAATAATTGCTTATTCATGTGGCTCTGCTAAATATTTCAAACTGCAGGGCATAAAATGATAATATTTATTAATTATTAACAGAGTTCTGTTGCTGTCCCACCCTTTGACTTATCGAGCCCTGCAGGAAGCTCTGATGAGACATCATATCCTAAGTAATAAAATTATAATATCCCCAGACTGACAAATTAGTTCACCTGAACTCCTTTGAAATCGTCTTTTCCGAGGTTTTCCCATGGACTTGTCATTCCAAATTTCATTAACTTAGGGTGCCCATCCAGTGACTGACCACACTGTGCTGCCACAGTGGCTTCTTGTCTGCTCAGCTCTGGTTCCTACACAGCCATCCCTAAGGAATGCCATCCAGGAGGATGGAGCACAGCCACTGGAGTTCATAAAAAGTTGGGATTTCTCCCATCCCATCACCGGTTTCCTGGATTTTGTGCTGCTTTGGGTTCACCCCGAAGGTCAGTGGGAGTTACAGGGAGGTGGAAAATGAGGAAGGGTCCCAAGAAGAGGTGGTTTTCACCCTTCTGGAACGCAGCAGAGTCTGTGCAGCTCTGAAAAGAGAGCAAAGGAGGAGGGAATTCCTCCCAGAGGGAAAAGCAACATCCTTGGAATGATCCCACCAGTCCCTCTGAAAAGAGAGCAAAGGAGGAGGGAATTCCTCCCAGAAGGAGAAGCAGCATCCTTGGAATGATCCCACCAGGACTGGCCACTTTCTGGTGGAAGGTGTCCCTTCCACAGGATTGGAACAAGCTGATCTTTGAGGTCCCTTCCACTCAAACCATTCCAGGCTTCTGTGCCCGGTGAATTCCTGGGTGGACATCTCGTGGTGGGGGTGTTTGCCTGGTGGGTTCATCGTCCTGCAGGAAGAGCCAGCCCTGAGGCTCAGTTTGACAGCACCTTGGGACAAGTGCTTGGGATTTGTGGGAGAAAATCCCCTTTTTGGGAGGGACTCCTGGTGTTTTGATTCACTGAACGTGAGGAGGACACATCCCAAAATAACAGTGGTGTTGGAATGAAGTCCTTGAAGAGCACCCTCATCTGTCAACAGCAAAGGGAGAAGTGGGAATGGCACTGCAGAGACTCCAGTTAAACATTTCCCCATCCCCTCAGACAAAGCCCAAGTTGTTTAAAGTGGGGTTTTTCCTCAGTTGTCCCCCTGTCAGGCATATTTATGGTGCTGCCAAAATCACCCCCTCACTCCCAGCTCTGCCTCCCTTCAAAGCTCCCAGAGGGGGCTGGAAAGAGGGGACGTGTCCTTGGCCTCAGCCACGGGAAAAGGACAACTTGCAGTGAGGACCCAGACATCTTTCAGCTGGCACAGAGAACTCATGTCATGTTCAGAGTGAAATTGGATTTTTGAGCTGATTAAATCCAACCACAGGAGGCTCTAAAATAAATTCAGCCTTCCAGAGCTTCGGACAGCCCTGGCCAGATATTTCCCCCTTTCCACAAACACTTTTTTTTTTTACAAAGGAGACCCTTTTTCCCCTTCTCTTTTTCTCTATTTCCCACCCTTCCTATCCATTAACAAGGCTGGAATTGTGTCTCACCCTGCAGAGAACAGGCCTCCTTCACCCAGGCAGAATAACCGTGGTTTTTTGGAGCACTATTTATAGAAACCTGCTCTGTTCCAGGGGCAGCTCCAAGGATTAGGTGAGGAATGGAATTTGGGTCATGTTTGCAACAACAAAGATGCCTGAAGGGTCAGCGAGGGCACTCCAGGAGGCTGGAGCTGCCCTGAAAAACGGGAAGCACCACAAAGTTTGGGTCAGGCCAGGCTGGTGCTGCATTTCTGACCTCCCAGGAACTGAGATTTTAGGCTGGAAAGGGAAGGATCCCTCAGCACAGCCAGCATCACATGGAGATGTGGGAGAATTCCAGCGTGGTTTGGCTTGGGAGGGACTTAAAGATCATCCAGTGCCACCCCTGCCATGGGCAGGGACACCTTCCACCAGCCCAGGGTGCTCCAACCTGGCCTGGGACACTTCCAG
>JAODLE010123262.1:0-10068 GCA_027576695.1 Cossypha archeri | reverse complement strand
CAGGGCAGGCTCAGGGTGGATCTCAGGGAAAGGTTCTTCCCCCAGAGGGTGGTTGGCACTGAACAGGCTCCCCAGGGTTTGGCCATGACCCCAAGGCTGCCAGAGCTCCAGGAGCATTTAGGCAATGCTCTCAGGGGCAGGATGTGACTCTGGTGAATGGTCCTGTGTTGGGTTGATGATCCCTGCGTGTCCTTCCCTTCCAACTGTGACTCTCTGAAATGGGGCTTCATCAGTGGATTTCCCCCCTTCAGCAAAAAAGCAGCATTTCTACTTGTGCTCAGCAGCTCCCAGCCCTGTCTCCCCACCCCCTGTGAGACCCCTTTGCCCTCCCCAGACCCCTCACCCTCGATTTTCCCCCGGCAGGTTCCGCGTGGGCTTCAAACACGCCTTCCGCTGGTGCCCCCTGGTCCGCGCGGGCGAGTACGAGGGGCTGGAGCTGAAGTCAGCCCGGTACCTGCAGACCCAGAGCAGCGTCTACAAGGCCAGCAGGATGGAGACCACCGTGTCCCTGGCCGTGGGGGCGGCAGAGGAGGAGCTGGAGGAGCCCTGCAGGGCCAAGCGTCTCTCCATAGACGGCACCTCCAACGGCTCCTCCCGCAGCGACTCCAAAACCGTCTCCGAGAGCTTCAGCTTCTACTCCAACACCCTCAGCTGAGGGGCTTCTCCTACAGCCGCTCCTGAGGTGCCACCAACCCCCCCTGCCCTCGCTGGGACGCTGCAGGGCTCCCCTCCGTGGCCCTGGTTTGTGATGTGCTGGTGTTTTCCGTGGTGTTTCGTCGTCTCCCACTCGCTCGCTGTGCCCGAGCGGGGGAAGCTTTGGATTAGTCCCGTGTGTTCCGTGTGGAGAGGCTGCAGGAATGGGACAGAGCTGGCTTTTCCTCCAAACTTGTGAGTGCAGCTTGGCAGGAGCTTCCCCTGCTCTCAGCAAGGGTCTCCCAGTGCTTCCCACGCCTCTGGAAAATGAGCCTGTCCTGCCTCCCTTTCATTTTGTTCTCCCTGTCACTCCCCAGTTGGATATCCAGGGGGATATTTAGTCCCAAAATCCAGGAAAAATGTTGCTCTCGACATCAGGAGCCTGGGCATCCATTGGGAATCATCAACCAGCTGGAGCTTCAGTCGGATCCAGGATTTTCCACGTGGTCTTGGCTCTTCTCCAGCACCCTAATGGATGGTCTTCCCGCTGCCTCTCCAACCACAGCTCACCCACCAGGCTCTCCCAAAGGATTCCTGACCTAAGCCAGGCTTTGGTTGCTCTTAATCAACCACATGTGCCAAAAAAAACGATCACTGTGACTTCCTAGAAAGCCCAAGGTGACACTCCTTGGACAGATCCTGGAATCCTGTGGAGCTCTGGAAAAGGAGAGGCCACACTGAAATGTTTTTTCACACCCTGGAAACGGATCCTGTCACAAGAACAAGGTTTGAAGGGAGGTGAAGAATTTTGCAGCCTCTTTTAGTGCAGAGGAGGGTGAAATGATTCGCTTCCCCCTTCTGGATTTCATTTAATCAGGGAATTTGTTTTGTGGTTTGTTTTTTTTTTTTTTTTTCCTGTTGCAGAAAACATGAAGTTTATGATGTGTGCATGGATATATGGAGTATTTTAGTCCTGCTCAGATGGATAATTTTCCCCTGGGGCTGCTCAAGGGCTCCTTTGGTCAACAAATGGATGAACAAACCCTCAGAGAGGGGAGAAAAAAGTAAATAAAATGAGACGTGGACAAATGTGGCTTGTTGGGGACAAACCCACAAGTTTGGGGGCGATCTGGGGGTAATTTGCTCCTGGTTGATGGTCCAATCCCTCATTTTTGGTGTAAAAATCAGGCTCCCCAATGGATTCACTGAAGGAATGAGGGATGAACACTGGAGAGACACCCAGGGCAAGGAAAGGTTATTTTCCAGCAGCTGAACATCAGACCCTGCTGAGCACCCAGAGGTCCCTGGGAGGAAAAAAGGAATGACTCTGGGGGCTTTTCAGCTCCTCAGGCTCCAAACTGGCTGTTGGAAGAGGCAGTCCTGGATAAATCCCAGCCATGACAGCTCTTGCAGATGAACACCCACATATTTAAGGAATTACTCCAGCAGGAATTCAATGAATGGGCAAATCCAGGAGCAACAAAAGGGGATTGACAGGAATGATCCTTTTTTTTACCCCAAATCCTGCCAAGTGCCCTTAGAGGAAGAGCTCTTCCCCCCTCTTCCCAACCACAGCCTGCTCCTGGAATACACTTTCCCTCCTTAAATTCTTAATTCTTGTCGCCTTAAGACACATTCCTGTGTCTCTGCCTCCCAAAATCCGGGATCCTGGAGCAGGGGAATGGCAGGACCCAGCCTGGGGGGTTTTCCATAACTCCACCAGTCCCAGGAGTGGCAGTTGAAGCTTCCAAGGGTTTTAACTCCAGGGATGGACAAGGAAACCTTTCCCACCCACTCCACAGGAGCCAATACATGAGAAGGTGCTACAAGCCAGAGCCAAAATCTGTTTTATTTCCAGCTGCCAACCCAAATTCACAGTTTAATGACACCAAATATCTCCACATGGTCCAGAAAGGTGAATAAAGCAAGTGGAGATCAGCTCAACCACCCCCTCCCCGAGAGTTTGTGTTGGATTTTGAGCCTCTAGAAATCTGAATTTATGGAAAAAACCCATAAATATCTCTCTGTATACGTATATTTAGATATTTATAACCACCCTGCCCTTTTGGCCTCCGTGTTTTACGCCCCAAGGATGATCTCTGAGATGATCAGGAGATGACAAGTGTCCTCTCACAGGCAAGGCTCAGCCTGAGACGTGGGACAACCCCAGGGAGCGAGGGGAGATTGGATTCAAACAGACAATTCACAGCCTGAAATCCCTCCTGGGCACCTTGCACCCCTTGAAATACAGCAGGAAAAATTCCCACCTGTTGTAAATAGCGCTGATGGTCCCAGTGGAGCCTGACCAGGATGATGGGAACGTGGCAGGGGAGCGCCCCAGAGCTGGAGATCAGTGTAAGGAAACTAAAATGTTGTGTGGAAATGGGTACAACACCCAACCCAAGGTCTTCCTTTCTCCCCTCCAATGCCAGGTTTTTTGCTGGTGGAGGCAGGAACAGGGACAAGGATCACTGTTGGGATCGTGGCCATCCCAAGGCAGGATGTTTGGTCCATGTCCACTCGTGTGACAAACGTGGAATGGTTTGGGTTGGAAGGGATCTCAAAGTCCATCCCATTCCACCCCCTGCCGTGGGCAGGGACACCTTCCACCAGCCCAGGTTGCTCCAACCTGGTCTTGGACACTCCCAGGGATCCAGGGGCAGCCACAGCTTCTCTGGGAATTCCAGCCCAGCCCCTCAACACCCTCACAGCCAACAATCCCTTCCCAATATCCCATCTAACCCCAACCTCCCTCAGCCTAAAGCCATTCCCTGTGTCCTGTCCCTCCATCCCTTGTCCCCAGCCCCTCTCCAGCTCTCCTGGAGCCCCTTCAGGCCCTGCCAGGGGCTCTCAGGTCTCCCTGGATCCTTCCCTTCTCCAGGATAACCCCCCAGCTCTCCCAGCCTGGCTCCAGAGCAGAGGGGCTCCAGCCCTGGGAGCAGCTCCGGGGCCTCCTCTGATCTTGCTCCAGCAGATCCACAACCACCTCCTGCTGGGGGCCCCCAGATGGGTGGGAATGGCCAGTTTGGAGCTGGAAGTGACACAGGAACAGCCTTTATTTGCTGCTCCAGTGCCTGGATTCTCTGCCTTAACGATGCCCTTTGCATAAATTAATTCGTGAGGCTTTTCCCAGGATGCTGCTGCCATTCCCCAGAGCCCAGGGAAGGAGGGATAAGCACTAATTTGAGGATTAGCACTCCAGGCAGGCTCAGGGCTGCCCACCTGGGAACACTGCTGGGATGGGATCCATCCTGCCCTCCACAAGGATTGCTCAGCACAGACTCACTCCATGCTGGAAATAAACCTGGAAAATAAACCTGGAAAATTCCACCTCAAATCTTAATTAGAGGCAAGGTGAGCACAATCATTTGCCACTGAAGGCACAGGGAGAGTGAAAACTCCTGCTTTCTGCAGCTCTGGTGTGACAGGGAGTAAAGCCAAGCCTGGTTTTAATGGATTTCAACTGGCAGGGAGTGGGGTGAGATGGGATTTTGGGAAGGGATTCTTCCCTGGGAGGATGGGGATGCCCAGAGAAGACCTGAGAGCCCCTTCTAGGGCCTGAAGGGGCTCTGAGAGCTGGAGATGGACTGGGGACAAGGGGTGGAGGGACAGCACACAGGGAATGGTGCCCAAAGAGGGCTGGGACTGCACCCCATGGAGGGGTGACCCAGGTTGGAGCAGCTCCTGAGGGACTGATCCCATGGGAAGGGACCTGGAGCAGCTCCTGAGGGACTGATAAACATTGGAGCAGCTTCTGAGGGACTGATCCCATGGGAAGGGACCTGGAGCAGTTCCTGAGGGACTGACCCACACTGGAGCAGTTCCTGAGGGACTGATCCCATGGGAAGGGACCTGGAGCAGTTCCTGAAGGACTGATCCCATGGGAAGAGACCTGGAGTAGTTCCTGAGTGCTTGACCCACACTGGAGCAGTTCCTGAGGGATTGACCCCACAGGAAAGGACCTGGAGCAGCTCCTGAGGGACTGATCCCATGGGAAGGGACCTGGAGCAGTTCCTGAGGGACTGATCCCATGGGAAGGGACCTGGAGCAGTTCTTGAGGGATTGACCCACACTGGAGCAGTTCCTGAAGGATTGACCCACACTGGAGCAGTTCCTGAAGGACTAATCCCATGGGAAGAGACCTGGAGCAGCTCCTGAAGGACTGATCCCATAGGAAGGCACCCCCATTGGACCAGTCCTCCTGATCTTTATCCCAACTCCTGGACCTTGCCCTCTGTTTTCTCTCCCATCCACCTGGGAAGGGCAGCAGTGCCAGGAGCAGCTCTGGGGGGGGGGTTTCCTGGAACCAAGCAGGGTCATCCCACTGCACCAGGCAGCGATTAAAGTGGCAAAAAATGGATTTTTCCCACTGCAAATCCTGGCACAGCTGGATCTGCTCCGAGGAACAAAGTGAGCAGCAGGAGGCTGGGAGGAGGAATCGCTCCGAGGAGCTGGGATAATGAGCAGGCAGAGCTGGGAGATGATGAGCAGGAATAAAACCAGAGCATTAAAGAGCAATTTTCTGATTTGTAAAACACTGATTACATGAGGAGCAGGGCTGGGAAGAGCCAGGCCTTGGCATCACAGCACGGGGGAAAAAAGGGATGTGGAGAGGAGGGAATTGCTCACTCCCCGCTCCAGCACCTTGCTGGGTGTGGATCCATCTGCAGAGCACCACTTTTAATGGCCTGGGACACAGCAGTGCTCCAGAAATCCACATTATCCCCCCTTTGGGAAGCACTGACCACCCCCCTGCACAGTCCCAGCCCTGCACTCTCATCAGGAAAGGCAGGACAGCAATTCCTGTTATTCTGTATAATCCACTGCTATTCCCAAGGTCTGGATGTGCCCAGAGCTTCTCCCTCCTTCCTGGCAGCTCCCAAATGCCTCATTCCCTGGGGACACTGCTTTGGTTTTCCCCATTTCCCCCCATTTTTAACTATTTCGGTGTCTCCTTTCAGGTCACATACCTTGGTGCAGGTGGATGAAATCACAGAGAGCTCAGCTGGGTTAAAAAACCCACCACACAGAGCTGGTGGGGCACCTGAGAGACCCTGATCAGGGCAAAACATCCCTGAAAATTCCAGCTGGCAGTGCCAAAAGCTACGGACACTGCCGGGCTTGTGGCCCCCAAAATTGGGCTTTGCCAGCAGAGAAGCTGTAGCTGGAAATGAAGTTGTGGCTCATCACTGGCAGATTTTTCCAGGCTCTTAAAAAATTATTTAATGGTTCATACAACTCAGGAAAACAGGAATTTGATCCCATTTTCTCAGCAAGTTTGTTCCCTGCAAGTGGGTAAAACCCAAAGAATTCCCCAAACTCTGAGTCACTGCAGCTCTTTCCATCACAAATCCCCCCTCATTAACCCACAGCAAATAAAAAACTTATCCCATGGCTTTCCAGGGCTAAAAATAATTAAAACCTAAAAATAACTGCAATTAACATAACTAAAAACTAAAAATAACTGCTCTGTACCTCACCCCTGCTGTCTAAAGGGGGATCCAGATCCAAGTCTCCACTTGGGAAAAGGGGAGGGACGTGCTGCAATTTTCCTGCTGTCCCCCATTCTCCCTGCTGGGCTCAGATTTCATCTCTGCTGTGGGGATTTAATAAGATACCTGGTCAAATACACTCAATAAAGCCGTGGGGGCTGCAGAAATCATCCAGCAGCTTCAGGAGAAAAAACAACCTTCCCTCCCTTCTCAGGAGGAGGCCGGTGGGTTTAATTATCCTCAAATTATTCTGAGCACGTTTTTTCCCTGTTCATTGGGTTTTGTATTTGTTTGTTTGGGGTTTTTTTTCTCTGCTTAAATGGTGCAAATTGCCTTTTTTAAACCCAAGAACGTCTTGGAAGTCCCCAAGCTTTGTTAAGCCTCGCCCAGAACGGGAGCCAGGACAATCAAGCAGCTGTAATCTCATCCCTGAATGTCCCCCGTGGGATTTGCTTGGCTTTTTCCAGCCAAAACTCGGCTCCAGGATGGATTGAGCCGTCACTGGGTGACGTCAGGAGGCTGCTGAGGGAGCTGCCTCTCCCTGCAGCAAATCCCAGCAGATACTGAGGAGATATTTGGCCACTCAGCTGCTCCATGAAAGGGTTAAACTGCTCAGGGTGGGCGTGGGAGTTGGAGGAAATCCGTGGAGGGAGAAATACAGGATCCTTCCAAGCTCCTTCCCAGCCTGGACTAACCCACCCCATCATCAAACCAACCCCAAACCCTCTAAAGCAACAACTCCCCTCCATTTGGAGCCTCCAGTTCCTCAACAGCTCCTGGATTTCCCCCTCTAACTCCAGCCTGATTTGCAGCCCTGCTGCCAAACCAACTTTGCTCAGCTCAGGGGTCCAACCCTGATCCCATTCCCAGCCCTTCCAGAACCCAGGGATCTGAAAAATTCCCTCCTGACAATCTCAGGCCTCAGGGAACTTGTCATCAATGCCCAGCTCAGCAAGGAGGAGCTGATGTCCAAAGACACCTTTGAGGGGAGAGAGACAACAAGAACCTCCAGGAGAAATTTAAAGCACCCAGAAGAGCTTGGTTTTGTTTTCCAATCACCTCAAAAACAGGCTCTGGAATGGGAGGTTGGGTTGAATGATTTGCCCAGTGAAGGGTTTTCTGCACACCCAGGGCTGGGATCCCTCCAGGGGATCTCCAGGAAGTTCCATGGGGATGATGATGAGCAGCCCCATGGGCCAAATCCATGGATAAATCCATTTATGTGCCTCTAATAACTGCTTTAATCACTCCCTCTACCAAAACCATCCCATTTCCCAGGCACTTGAGACCCAGAAGCAGAAATGTCACTTGAACAGCTTTAAAAAAGTGCTTTTTTTTTTAGGTATTATCCATGCTCTGGAGCTGAGCCTCATGTCTTGAATGCAATGGGGACAATTTTAATTATTTTTCATTTAATAAGGATGGAGAGCAGGGAAAACCAGACATGAACCAGCTTTTGACCATTATGGAGCTTGGGAACCAAAGTAAACCCACACAACAGCCAAAATAAACCCTGTGCTGAGTTTTCTAATCCAAAACCACGGATTTAAAAGCTTTTCTGCCTCAGGCCATCACAAGACAAGTGCAGAAAAGGCACCACAGGATCCTGTGAGCTTCTGCTCCCAGCTGGAGCCAGCACAAGGTCTTCACCACACCTTGGAGATGTTTTAACTCTTGATTTTGGAGCCCTCAGGAATAAGCAGGAAGCCCTGAGTGGTCACCAAAAGCACCTTTGTGTGCTGCAAACACCCAGATAAACAACTACAAGGTGTTTACTGAAGTGTTTCCCACATGATTTACAGCAGAAATGCAGCTTCAGTTCTGGCAGGAACAAACAATGCCTTGAAGTGCAGCCAAAAAAACAGATTTTTTTTTTTTTTTTTTTTTTTTTTTTTTTTTTTTTTTTTTTTTTTGTGTTGAATGGTGATACATCAAAGAGCAGAAACACCCTGTGGGTCACCCTGACATTTATATTTTTATTTTTTTTTATTGTATTTCAGGCCAAGTGGCTGTAGCTGAAAAGAGAGTTTAGGGTGAGGAGGGGAGGATGTGATTCCCAGGCAACGAAAAGCATCTGGGGCACCAGAAAATACAAATATTCACCTTGCCCAGGAACCCCCTCACACCCTCAGGAGAACAGAAAGCACACCAAGCCACAGGTGCCCACGGCCACACACCACAGCCAGCTCCAATTTCTCCCCAATAAAAGTATAAAAACACCTCAATCCCTCGCTTGCTGCTTCCTTAATGTGTCGGTCACGCTGGGAGAGAGTTCCAGGCCAAGCATGAGGGAATTTGGACTGAGCTTATTGCTAAAAATAGTCCTTCCAACGTCACCTTCCTGCAGCCTCTGTCCATCCCCAGCTCCAGGGAGGGGAAAGCCACCCAGATTGCAGCAGTTTGCTATTTTAAAACCACTTTTTTAATGCAGAATAAATGGATTTAATTGCAGACCTGCTGCTTGCAAGCAGCTGAAAAGGCCCCAGTTCCTTCTGCCGAGTGAAGGTGATGTGGGAGAAGAGCTGGGTCTTCATTCCCCTCGTGGGTGGGCGGGGTCACACAGGCTGGAGAGTCTGTGCCACAGAATAACACCTGGAATCAGCCCCAAAAATAATTATTTATCCTCCTCACAACAATCCTGCTGCCTCCAAAGCCTCACACCTCTCAGACCTGGAGGATCTGAAGCAGGACCTGGATCCACCTTCCAGCTTTAATCCTTGGCTCAACACCTGGATATCACCCAGAGGTGAATTCCAGCCTTAAATATTTAACTCAGCTTTTTTTCTTCAAGGCTTTTTTCAACCCCCCTCTCCTCTCACACCCCAAAACTGCACCAGCTGCTTCAGGAGGAGCCTCCCTGCTCTGCATCCCTGCAGCAAATGGAGCTGCCACGAGGACAGTCCTCCCACAGCTGGAAAAAACACAGATTAAACCTGCAGACAGAGCTTGGAAAACATTCCCTGGCTGAGGCAGGAGGGAGAAACCCAAAATGAGTCACCCAAGCAGCCACCCCACCAGCTTTTCCCAGTGCAAACCAGTACAGATTGAGAGCACTGGTGGCCCAGAGCCTCGACTGGGGCTTTTTGAATAATGAGAGCACTGAAGGTTTTATAAATCCATAGCCAAGAGACATCAAATCCTGATAAGCCTCTGGATAAACACTCCAAACATATGTTTAGTTGTGCTGTCAGAGATGAAATCCCCAATAAGGAGGAAAATGGGTTCTGGAGAGAAAACTGCTGTTGAGTGTTGAATCACAGATTTAATCTGTATTAAATCAGAGGTTGATCTGTATTAAATCAGAAGTTGATCTGGGGAAGCACCAGGGGGAGTATTAACTGCCATTGATGACCAGCTGGATGAGAATCCAGCTATTAAGATTAATTAGAGCTGCGAGTCATCTATGTCAGCACTAATCAAACCTTGCTGGATAAAACACAGCCTGCGAGCTCGGCTCTGTGTGTGAGGTGCCTGACCTGGCAAAACCCTCTTTCACAAAATTAAAGCAAGGGCTGGAATGAATTCCAGACTCCCTGCTCAATCCTGAGCTGCTGCTGGATGGGCTTGTCCAGCAGTTGTTCTCCTCTACAGTGATATTTTGCCCTAAGTGGACTTTTTCCAGCTGGAACTCCTCCCACATATGGCTCTTCTGTCCCAGCAGCCACAGGGGAAAAAAACTCAAATTACCGAGGAAACCCCCCAAAATCCAACGAGATGCAGAGCAAATCAAAGTAGGTTTGGCCAAGGACACAGCAGCTCCTCTGCCCCAACCCCCAGTGTGGCCCAAAAGGACTCCAAAATCACAGATTATTCACCACCTGCGCTCCCTCCCGAGGCAAAACTGAAGTGGAAAACATAAACTGATGGCTGTGTGTGCCGTAAATCCATCCCTAACCCTCCCCTGGCTGCTGCCACCCCCCGCCCGTCCATCCTCACCCATCCC
>JAODLE010123181.1:0-10073 GCA_027576695.1 Cossypha archeri | reverse complement strand
CCCACAGAAGCCAATGAGCAGGGTGACACCGTCTATGGCCATGTCGGTGACGTCTGCCCCACACGGATCATCTCCTTCAGCGGGGGAGCTGGGAGCTGGGGACACGTGGCTCACTTCCATGGATGGACACTGGGTGGGTGGTGGGACGCGGTCCCTGTCTGTGGTCAGAGGGGATGGAGAGTTAGAGGCTGGAGAGTCCAGGGATGAACCATGTGGCTCCTCACCAGCTCCCTGCACTGGGAAGAATTCAGGGCAGAGAAGTGGGATGTGCTGGGAGGGAGCCGGCAGACGCTGTGGGGTGGGAGAGGGAGGTGGGAGGGCTGGGATGCTGACAGGACATGCAGGAGGCAAATAGAGGGGGGACCTGAGGAGGGCACTGTGGTCACTGGGAGAGGGTGGGAAGAACAGAGCTGCATGCTGTAGATGTGGAGGAGAGGAAGCTGGGGTAGGGAGGAAGGAAAACGTTCCACTTAACTGTTTGCTGTGGGGAAGTAGCAGGCAAAGATTTTCTGTCCAGATCAGAGGGGCTTCTTGAAATCTCATGCTCCTTTTGGATCCATATCCTAGAGCAGATCCTCCCAGGACAGTTACACGAAGAAGAAAGTCCCTGGATCCCTGGCTCCTCTCCGTTTCCTGTCCTGGTGTTGTTCCCTCAGGAGCACTGGGGCCACAGGGGAGTCTGAAGCGGTTTTGTAACTTTGGCTACGTCAGAGCTGCACTTCCTTGGGGTTATTTATCTTGTTCGAGTTTATTTTTTGTTTGGTTTTGGTCGGTTGTTTTGTTGTGTTTTTTTACCACAAAGGAAGTGGCTTCTGCCAAAAGCTCCCCATGAAGAATTTTGTGAAAGGCTCTTCATTTATTTCTGATTAGAAACACTCTCCCCCCAACCCCTCCCCCGGAGAAGTTCCTGTTCTCCCACTGCATTCCCTCTCCAGGCAGCTTTTGGCCATTCCTCATTTTTCTCCCAGCCTCAGCATCCCTGGGGGGTCACCACCTCTCTGGCCACTCCTCATTTTTCTCCCAGCCTCAGCATCCCTGGGGGGTCACCACCTCTCTGGCAGCAGAGGGGTTCTGGTGGTGCCGGCAGTGCTGGCAGTGCCGGTGGTGCTGGAATGCTGGCAGTGCTGGCAGTGCTGGCAGTACTGGCAGCACTGGAGAGGCAGCTGGGTGCTTCTCAGAAGCAACTCTCATTCCAGGAAGAGCAATGGAATCATTGCCAAAAGCTCCCCTGGGCCCAAGGGAACACACCTGCAAACTGGAGCCAAGAATTCCGGTTTTTACCATCCTAATCAGGCTCTGACAGCCCAAGTGAAGGACAGCAAGCAGTTGTTTGCAGCCAGGTTACGAGCACTTACACCCCAGATTAATTACTGCTTATACCCTTAATGATGCAGTGAAAGCTATTGGAGACCAGATTTTGGGGTGCTGTGATCCCCATCCCAGCCCTTCACCAGCAGCACATCCTCCTCCCCCTCAGGGTTGGGAGCACTCGTGGTTGTTTTTAGCTGTTCCCACCCCTTTGGTAGCAGGGACACCTTCCACCAGCCCAGGTTGTTCTAAGACCTGTCCAGCCTGGCCTTGAACACATCCAGGGATGGGGCAGCCACAGCTTCTCTGGGAAATCTGTGCCAGACTCTCACAGGGAAGAATTTCTTCCTAATATCCAATCTAAATCTATCTTTTCATTTAAGGCCACTCCTCCCAGATTTGTTATTTGCTCTTCATGTTTACTATTTATTACTTATTGCTATTTATTGCTTACCATCTATTGTTTGCAATTTATTGCCTAATTTACTATGTACTGTTTATTACCTGCCACCCACAGTTTATTATTTACCACCTGCACTTTAGAAGTTACTACTAGTATTATTAATTACTACCTTAATATCTATTCATTATTTACTCTTCACATTAAGATCATTTTAAACAAATATTTAACATTATTCACAAACATTTGGGTAATGTTGCTTAATGGCTGCAGGCTGTACTTTCCCCACCAACTGAGAAGGAGATGGAGAGGGATGTGGAGTGACAGGACAAGGGGGAATGGCTTCACACTGGCAGAGGGTGGGTTTAGAGTGAATATTGGGAAGAAATTCTTCCCCTGAGGGTGGGGAGGCCCTGGCACAGGTTGCCCAGAGGAGCTGTGGCTGCCCCATCCCTGGAAGTGTCCAAGACCAGGTTGGATGGGGTTTGGAGCAACCTGGGATAGTGCAAGGTGTCCCTGCCCATGGCAGGGGGTTGGAACTGGATGGTCCTCAAGGTCCCTTCCAACCCATTCCAGGATTCCATGAACACACCTCAGGGATGTTGCCACCAGGCACAGAGGAGAAGCAAATGAGGAGGGGGACGAAAATTCCGTGCTCAACGTGACGCCAGGTCTGCAAAGAGGAAGTGTCTGAAGGAACCAGCAAACGGGGCTGCGACGCCCGTCCCACGGGGGTGGCACTGGGGCAGGGCCTTCTGCTGCCCTCAGAGGGATGAGCCAGCCCTGGCACGTCCACCCCGGGGCTCACACCCAGGGCAGGCATCCCAGGGGCCGCTCCTGAGGGAGAGGCAGGGAGCCAGAGCCAGGCTGGACTGCTGACGGCCCCCAGCACGGGGTCACCGTGGTGCTGGGGGCCAGGTCTCTCCTGGCACGGTTTGGGCGTGGCAGCCTTGGGAAGTTTCCTGTGCAGCGCTGGCAGAGGGCACTGGAGTCTGCAGTGCTGGACACCAAGGCTGAGCAAGGACTGTGCCCTCTCTGGACCCCCGTGACTGGTGACAGGGCTCTGGGCTCACATCTGCTCTTCCTCCATCTTTCCATTCTTCCCATCGTCCTCCTCAGCCCTTTTCTACCCATAAAGGGCAAATGGTTCTGGATGCCTTTCCTTTCTCCCTCTACTCCTCTTTCAGCTCTCTGTCTGTCTCCTGCCACCATGTCCCTCCATTTCTCTTGACCTCCTTAATCCCTTCCATTTCTCCTGGTTCCCTTGCCTTGCTTTCCCTTCCCTTCCCAGATACTGCAACACTGGGCCCAGAATTTTCCCTCCAGTCCCTATTTCGTTTGCTTCCCTTCCCTTCTCCTCTCTTTCCAGTGTTGATGTTCTCTGAGTTGCAGACGTCGATGCCCTCGGAGGATGGGGAACACTGAATGACCAAAGTGCAGGTACTGGACACCCTAAAGCCCCTAATTTTGCCTTCACCTCTTGCCTGTCCCCAGGTGAGCACAGGGAAGATGGGCCAGCATCCCAACCACACGACCCACGACTGGCTATCAGCGTTCCCAGCTCCCACGGGGAGCGTGGACTGTGGGGATGGACACAACGGGACCGGGTGTTTTGTGGAGAACATCCCGGAGCTGGTCACGGGCGTTTCAGTTTCTGCGTTTTGACCCCCCTTATGGTCGTTTCCAACGTGATCGTCCTCGTCAAGCTCAGGCGGAGCTCTTGGCAGCACCACTCTCTGAGGCTCTACGCCGTCATCTTCCTCACTGTGCTCTTCTTCCTCCTTTTTGGTGTCCCGCTCAGCCTCCAGATCTTCCTCAACTTCTTTGTCTACGTTAACTTTGTTTTTGAGATCTGCCTGTTGCTGGCCTCTGTCAACAGCAGCATCAACCCCGTCATTTATGTCCTGGTCGGGAGCTACGGGAAGCCCAGGCTCAGGGGATCCGTCAGAGTGGCTCTACAGAGGGTCTTTGAAGACAGGGCTGATTCCCAAGAGGTGGGGGAGACCCCTGTGGTGGGAACTGCTGCCTAAATCCCTGTGGGTGCAGACTGGCACTAGAAGAGAGGCAGCCCTACCTCTGCACAGTGGGAGCAGAGCCTTTGCCTATCTGGATGAGCTGTGCATCCCCAGGACAAGAGGACACTTGAAATTTCCAGGAGCAGGGCTCCTCCCACCTCAAACTTATATTTAAATTATTAAATAAAATAAATAAATTAAATTAATTAATTAAATTAAATTAAATAATAATTTTTTTCCTTGTAATTTATTGGGGACTGCAGTTCCTTCCCCTTCTGGCTCATGTCACTTTCTAAAGTGACAGTTGTGACAGTCTCCTCATGCTGCCAATTAGTTCATCATGCTGAAATGATGTGGCCCAGAAAGTCCTGTCTCATCTGTGCTCCTGTTCTCACCACCTTGATCCTCAAAAGCCCCCAGACCAGAGGACATGACGGTGAGGGACAGAAATTCTGTTTTCAGCTCCCTCTGGCTCAGTGTCCTCCTGTGCCACAGGGATGGAGAGAAAATCCAAATGCTGCTGGCAGCATCATTCAGCAGCCAACCCTTCATCCTCCAAGGGACCAAGCTTAAACCTCCAAGGAGGTTTGACTGGGGAGGCAGGAAGGGATGGGAAAAGAGGAAAGTGCTGTGGTGACCAGCACTCCGAGGTCAGGCAGACTGGCAAAGAGGGGCTGACAGCTGGGGGAAAGAGGAATTCTGTCCTGGGGGTGGAGAAGCCCGTGGAACAAACTGTGAGACCCAGAAGAGACCAAAACAGAGGCTGGGAAGTACAGGAGGAATCCTCCAGGAGGATGAGCTCTTCCTGCCAGGGGACATATCAGCTTCCCCACGCTGCTACCAGAGCCATAATATTTGCACATCGTGGTTTCCTTTGTACACACATAAACCTGGCCTTCACATCAACAAACAACCGATGTTTGTAAATCTTGAGTGGGAAATCCAGATTTTTACAGAACATGCTCAGGATGTTGCCCAGGGAAGCAGAGGATGAGAGATCCCTGGGAATTCTGTTCTTTAATCAAGCACAGGACTTGATGGGGCAGCCACAGTTTCTCAGGGCAACCTGTTTCAGTGCCACTCTCACAGGGAATGATTTTTTCCCAATATCCAATCCAAACCTGCTTTCCATCAGTGTGAAGCCATTCCCCCTTGTCCTGTCACTCCATGCCCTTGTCTTTAGATGCCGAATCATGATCTGTTTACACTGCAAAGGGTCAGCTCGGTGAGAGGATGTGAGATGCAGATTCCACAGTTTGGGACACAAACACAGCATCAGCAAGGAGGAGAGGAGGCAGTCCCAGGGCCCTCCCACATGCCAGTTCCCAGCAGGAACATCCCTGCTCCTAGATGTGAGTCTGAGTGGGAATCATCTCACCTCACTCCAGCTTTTCTTTTCTTTCATTAATTCCACGGAATTAATTTTGAGTGCTGAATAACTCCAAAGGGAGTGTGGAAGACAACTCAGATGAACCCAGTAACTCACCAATGGCTAAAGCCAAGCAAGCAGCAATTCACCCCCTCTTCTGTTGCTGAAATCCTGAATCATCCCTCTGCCATCTGTCCGTGTTCCACGTCATGCCCAGATTTTATTATTCCATGAGCTCCTTGACACACACAGTAGAATCCTCTTGGAAACTGTGTGGTGAAGGTCAGCTGTCACTGGGCTTGTAGTATACAAGTGGCAAAAACAGACCTGAACGAGAAACCGAAGTTTCCCAGCAAGTCTGTAGTGCAGGGTCCTAAAGATCCACCCCTGGAATGGGAGGGGGAAAATTCAGCCAGTTCAAAGATCATGTTTTGGGATTGGGGTTGCTTTAAAAGGAAAGAGGAACCTGATATGGAGACAAACTCTTTTCCCATAGGTCTCCTTTCTGAGGCTCTCTTTTGTTAGTCATTTCCTGTACAAAGCCAAGAGCAGATTAGAACCAGAGCCCTGATACCGTCAGAGGCGGGGGAGCAGTTCCCCCTTTGCGACAGCCCTGGAGAACATGAGTCAACGCCGAGAAAAGGGGGATGTGAAAGGACCCGGGACAGACCCCATGCCAGGCACTGCGCAGGCTCACCGGGAAGGCTTCACTCCCGTTTTCCAAGTGATAATTCCAGGAAAACTCCTGGAGGTCCCGTTGCAGGGGCAGCCGCTGGTGAGCGTGAGGTGATGTGAGCCCGCAGCGTGTCTGCTCCGGCGGAACTGCCCAGGCTGCGAGAGGAGAGAAGGTCAGGCTCTTCTGGGTGGGTTTTCTCAGCTTAATCAGTTCTCCCCGCCCCTACCCCCCAGGTGTGGAACCTGGTCATCAATTTTCACCAAATCTGATCTGGGAATAGTGGTCTGTAGGGTATTAAGACCTATAAATATTATGGGAAAAGGCGGGGGGGGGGGTGTGGATGCTGAAATGAGTGTGCTGCTGAAGGAACCCAGCAGGTCAGTGATATCAACTACAATATTAGACACCTGAGAATCCAGAGCAGACCCACCCCAAAGCCTCCTGTTCTTTGTTATTTCCAAAGATGTCCCTCTTCAATTATTTTGCTCCTCCAGATCTGTCCTGTCCAAATCCAGGAAGGAGGCATCTCCCTGAATTTTGTGCCAGGTGTGTCCATATCCACATCCCACATCCTACTTTCCATTTGTCCTGTCCCTCACCTCTCTCTGTACCCCTCCATGTGGAAGCTGGGGCATGGTACAAGATGTTGCTGATGTGTCTCTGTTTGTCACCCCTCCAGCTGTGTGAGGGGAAGGAAAAGCAGCACAGGTGTCACAATGGACACGTCCCCTGCCACGGAAAGAGGCAGCCCCGCCTGCTGGGGCCAATCCGGTGGGATGGCATCTAACAGGAGCTGGAGTGAGGACAACCCCTACAGCTGGACTGACTGTGAGAGCAGCCACTTGAGCAAAGTGCCTGTCACGCTGCTCATCTGCCTCTGTGGGATGGTTGGGAACGGGGCTGTCCTCTGGCTCCTCGGCTTCCAAATCCGCAGGAACCCCGTCACCATCTTCATCCTCAACCTGGCCATCGCTGACTGCACCTTCCTCCTCTCCATCGCCCTCTCCCTGGGGATATTTTATGTCCCAGAGAGCCTCTGCCACGAGCTGGGCTCACAGGGAGTGACGACCGTGCTGAACATCACCATTCTGTTCGCCTTCACTGCCAGTGTCTACCTGCTGACAGCCTTCAGTGCTGTGACAGCTCTGTCTGTCCTACCCCTGTCCCACTGTCCCTGCCACCACTCCCAGCGCTTCCCAGTGCTCCTGTGTGCCCTGCTCTGGGTCCTCTCCTTCCTGCTCACCGTGACCCTCTACTTCCACCCTTCGGCGCTCGCTGCCTTCGTCCTGAGCTACCTCTTATCGGTGCTCACCCTGCTCTGCTCTGCTCTAACCCTGCTTGTTTTCCTGTGCTGCTCATGGAAACATCCTCCAAGGAAGCTCTGTGCCGTGGTCCTGCTGGCTGTCATCTTCTTCCCCTTCTTCACTGCTGATTTTGGGTACTGGCTCTTGCTGAGGGTGTTTGATTTTTCTGTCTTTGTCCTCAACGCCTCCCTCCCGCTCGCCTGTGCCAACAGCAGCGTCCACCCTCTTATTTACTTCTTGGCTGGGAGCTGTGCAAAGAAGTTCACACTCTCTGTTAGTGCTGCCTTCCAAAGGGCTTTTGAAGATGTGTCAGAGCCTCAAAATAAAGACAACACAGTGGAATTGTTATAAAATAAAATAATCATAAAATAGAATCACAAAATGTCCTGAGTCGGAAAGGACCCACGATGATCACTGAGTCCAACTCCTGGCCCTGCACAGGACAACCTCAACAATCCCATCACGTGCCTGAGAGTGTGTCCAAATGCTCCTTGAGCTCTGTCAGGATCCTTGGAGACCCTGTTCCAGTGCCTGATCACCTTCTGGTAAAGAACCTTTTCCTAAAATCCACCCTAAACCAGCTGTTTAAACCCCTGCCACCCCAATTCTATGATTCTGAGATGCTCTGGGGATGGAGGTGTCCTGTGGCAACACTGGTGTGGGTCTGGCTGAGTGGAATTAACTGCAGCACAAGGAAACCTGGTGGGTGGAAGGGGAACTCCTGCCTGGGGTGGATGCTGGATGATGTGAGGAATAATCATAAAATCATCACAGAGTGGTTCAGATTGGGAGGAATTTTAAAGATCATTTAGTTCCAACCCCCCCACCATAGGCAGGGACACTCACAAGACTTGTTGCTTTGAAATCTGCTTTAAGTCTTTCCTATTCAACAGGTCTGAGCTTTTCCTGTCTCAAAACTGAGCTTCTCTACCCTGTGGACTATTAAAACCAAATCACCAAGGCTCAGAGCTCCTGCCAGTGTTTGTTTGTTTTTTTTTTTTTTTTTTAATGTGTCTGCTAAAAAACAGAGTGCAGGTGAATATCTTGGCACAGCAGTGCAGAACGATTCCTGGACAATTCCTGACACATAGGGATACTATGTGGAGACTTCACATTCAGCTTTGTTACCAGGGGCAGCAGGAATGTGTTTTTGGCATCCCCTTCTGGAAGTTTTTCACCAAAAGTGCCTCGCTCCTGCTGCACACTGAGATTGGTCAGCACATCGTGTGGGCTGTCTGCACGCAAGGGTTTGGGGCTGGACCTGCATCCCGCGGATCCTCCCACTTTCCTCCGGGCTGTCTGGACGGTTTTAGCTCGAGCAGAGTGTCGCAACCACGACCTGAGGGCTGGCCCCACTTCTGGGGAGTCTGCTCCTCGTCTGGGAAAAACAGCAGGAGGAGGATTAAAACTAAATGAGCTCTGCCTGGAGTCTCAGGAAAGGTGGGATTTTCTATGTGAAAGAGGATGTAGGGAGAGGGAAAGAAAAGGAAAACTGGACCTTTCATGGAAAAGAGCCTGTTGAGGCTATGAGGACTCAATTCCTGTAGCCTGGCTCAGGAATTCTCTGGGTAGAGGGGCAGTGACAGTGCTTTCCCTGCTTCTCTCTCCCCTCCATGTCTGGCAGCTCTTGATGAAACAATGGATCTGAAGGATAGGCTTCAGAGGCTTTAGAATGAGAAGAAATAGAGGAAATGAGCCATTTTCTTATGCTGAGTCAGCCTGACTGTTCACCAGTGACAAGCTCTGCAGCAAAGCCCAGATGCTGTTTATTTAACAAATTTCTGGGTCAGAGTTACCACGCTGGAAACAAACAGAAGAAAGAAATACAAATTTTATTCAGGGGTAGCAGCAAAGTGAAAAAGAACAGTACAACCAGGATTTTGGTTAGTCATTAAAGCCACTGTGCAGAATTGCTGTTGAGCTCCTCCTGAGGGTGCCCAGGTTCAGGATGGAGGTGGTGAATGGCTTCCTCTTCATGCTGATGCTGGGGAATTAAAGGATGTCCCCATCCTGCAGAATAGCAGTTAAAACCCACTAATTTCTAAAAATTTAAGAGTTCCAAGCATCTGCTTCTGTGAATTTCCATATTTGAAGCTCTTTTTGGTCGTGGGTGCAAAGGTGTGTTCAGTGGAGTTGGTATGAGCACAGGAACTGGTGAGTGTAGCTTGCCAAGCCCATCTGATCTGGTCATCTCCTGCTTTCCTTCATGGCATGGCTGGAAGCAGAGCCTGGAGAGGGCTTTGTGATCTGTGCCAGAGTGGGCATTTGCCAACTGTGCCGCTCTCTGTCGTCAGAGAGGAGATATTTGGCATCCAGCATCCTCAGCTGCTCTGTGTTATCTCACAGAATGACAGAGTGGTTTGTGTTGGAAGGGACCTTAAAATTCATGCAGTTCCAACCCCCTGCCACGGGCAGTGACGCCTTCCACTAGACCAGGTTGCTCTAAGCCCTGCCCAACCTGGCCTGGAACACTTCCAAGGATGGACCATCCACAGATTTCCAGGGGCAACAACTTACTGGAGTGAGCATGAATACCAGGAACACACCTCCTGTAATCCCCCAGCACTACTGAACCTACACTTCACTCAGAATGATTTAATGCTAGAATTAAAGAATCTAACAAATTCTCACTTAAAGCGCAAGGGAATGCTGTAGTTCCTTCCCCAGCTCCGCAGCCCTGCCTGGTGTACGGTTGTTTCCTCTCAAAGAAGCCGTGAATGCAGAGCCAGCTCTGCCGAGCTGCTCTTGGGACAGAAGGGGAAGGGTGTTCCTTTCGATCCCAACCCCTCTCCTGCCATCTAGAGGCATCAGCCCCACAGAGAGCTGTGAGATCACCGCCGCCCGCGCTGGATGCATCCCAAGGGCTTACAGTGTCACACTCTCTAAAGCCAAGAGACCCCTCAAAACACCATGAAACTCGTCTGCTGAGCCAAAGGAGACAGAGTTTATTCCCTGGGAATGGGGCAGGAAGGGTCATTCCAGGGGAATGCAGCCAGGGAAC
>JAODLE010123080.1:0-10083 GCA_027576695.1 Cossypha archeri | reverse complement strand
GTGTCCAAGGCCAGGTTGGACGGGGCTTGGAGCAACCTGGGCTGGTGGAAGGTGTCCCTGCCCATGGAAAGGGGTGGAACTGGATGGGCTTTAAGGTCCCTTCCCACTCAAACCAGTCGGTGACTCTATGATTTGTTCTACATTTCTAATGTGGGAAGAGGTCAAATTCCTTCAAAAATGTATTAGACTAAAGTTGGAAATTTTTTATCAGGCAAAATTTGCATTTCATTTAAAAAAATCCAGAAACAAAAATAAAAGTGAGATGATCTAGTTCCAGTTGATTCGTAGCATTATTTCTATTTTCCAATAATTCTTTATCAGTCTGTGTCAGCTGTTTTATTGTCTCAGGGCTGATCTTGGGCTACAGACACACTGTTCCTGATTGTTTGCCTTTCCCACTTCTGCACTGTAACCAGCTGTGACCATGTGGAGTGAGGGTCTCTCAGGACTGTCACCAATGTCTTCTCAGGTGATTTTTTTAGTTGTTTTGTGGCACAGTAATCCTTAGGACCCCTCCCTCTTCTCTGGGGCAGCCCCAGTGCCAGTGGGTGCTTTTTGGCCCATGTGTCGGATGCACTGGGTGGGGAAGGTGACCCTGAGCTGTGCTCAGCTGGTCAGAGCAGGGTGCTGACCACAGCGAGGTTCAATCCCTTCACAGGCCATTCAGTGGCATTGCCTGTATTTGTAACACTGGTGGTGCCTGCACAGCACCTCTTCCACTAGCCAGGATCAAGGATCACCCAGTGATCCCTTCCAAGCCAGAACGTTCTGTGGCTCTGGGACACAGAGCAGGACAGGCAGGGCTCTCAGCCAAGCCCTTCAGCTTGAGGTGCTGGTGGTCCCCAGGACATACCTGCCTGGCTGAGACCGTCAGATCCATGAGGCAGAGGCGCTGCCCGAAGATGGTGGCGGAGTGTTGGAGCAGCAGGCGGGAGCAGTGCTCGTTGGGCTCGGGCTCGGGCTGCCACTCTGCCTGGAGAGGGGACAGAACGGCTCAGGCTGAGGTTGGGGGGCACAGGCTGGGAGGGGCAGCATGAGATGGGGACAAGAGGACCATCTGGAGATGGTCCTCAGGTGAGGGAGCGCAGCTAAAACCCTCAGAGACACCGAGCAGGAGGCGCAGCCGAGGGGGTGAGGTGGGACAGATGCTTTGAGGCAGGAAGGGAACCTGGTTTAGAAGACTTTGACCTGATGGCTAAGAGGGGAGCTGGGGTCTTTCTTACCTTCCAGGTGTGCTTCATGAAGTCCCACAGCCTGGACCTCGTGTACCTCAGGTCAGACCCTGCCAGGATGGCTGGGCCGTGCAGAAAAGCCAAGTGAGCCGCGTCGGCCGCGTTCTCGGGGATCTCCTGATGTCAGGGAACAATTTGCTGTTGGCAAGAGCTGAGTCGGGTGGGAGCTGCCTGCACTTCCAGTAGCTTTGCAACAGCCCCAGGGTGGCCCTGGTACTGCCCTGGGCCCCCAGCTGAGCGGGGCAGAGCAGGGCAGAGCGAGGCAGAGCGGGGCAGAGCGGGGCAGAGTGGGGCAGAGTGGGGCAGAACGGGGCAGAGCGGGGCAGAGTGGGGCAGAGCGGGGCAGAACGGGGCAGAGGTGCTCACAGGGCTTGAGGCAGCAACAGGCACCGGGGGCCTCAGCACAGACTGACCTGGGACCAGCTCTTAACAAGCATCAGGGAATAATTTAAACAGGAAGCTCAGAAAATTCAGGGTTCTTTTTAAGCTCACAGAACTCTCTGTGTGCTCACTTGTGTAGATGCACAAGCTGGGACTCCAAATAAGTCCTGCCTTTGGCCCTGTGATAACTGTAAGGAATAAAGCATTTTTGCCTAGTTTTCACATCCTTTTACACCTTTAAACCCCACCAGCCTGCCCAAATACATCACTTTTTGAGACATTTTAGCTACTTTAGGACAAATACACCAGCTTCCGACCAGCTCTGCAAGCAGCACAGACTGGCCCCAGCACAGACCTGTGTGCAGTGGTTTGCACTGGAAAAGACATAAAATAAATATCACTATCCCCTCAATCCCCCAAATTCTCCCAGCTCCTCTGCACGCTCCCAGAGCTGCATCTCATGTGCCTCATGCATCTTCTTAATGCCTCCCAGTAACTCTCTGTTCCTTCCTATCCCCTCTCCTGCTTGGGATGCAGCCAGCAGGCAGGTGCTGCCTTTGGATTTGGTGTGCTCTAGATTAAGAGTCGTTTTTGTCCCTGATTTTTACAACTACAGGTGTTCTGCTCAGCAGCAAGCAGAGAAAAATCTCCCCAGGACCTCCAGACATCACCCAGTTTCAAAACTGCTGCTGCCTCCCACCTCTCTCCAGGAGGAGCCCCGACCCGTGGCGGCCCCTTCTCCCTCCCAGGTCCCTTCTGTCTAGTGCCACAAAATGGGGCCCCTTTCCCAGACTCATTTCCACAGAGAGGCAGCAGCCGTTCGTCCTCCATGGCCCATTTGTCAGCCCACGACGGTGATTATGAAGATTAACAGCAAAATAACTGCGCCCTTCCATTGGGGTGATCGATGGGCTGAGACGCCTCCTGACGGTAAGTGCCGCAGCTCTCGGAGGATCCTTTTTTTAAATTACACCAGTTGTAAGTCAAAGCAAATTAACAGATTCTTTTTAAGCACCCAGAACAGCTGTTCTCCACCCGAGGAGCTCACGCTCCGTGTTTGGGGAGCATATGCCGCGGTCTCGGTGCACGGCACGGGGGGTGTTTATAGGTCAGAGCTCTGCCGGCAGCACTGATGGCACTGCCAAGGGCTGCTGAACTGGGAGGAGATGTCCCTGAACTGGGCTACAGGAGAGGACCCACGGGGGGAGGGACCGGGCTCCCTACCTGGATGTGCGTGTCCACCAGGTGCTCCGTCTGCCCACGGAACACCCACTCGCCCGTGGTGATCTCTCGCTGCTCCGGCACTGCCCAGGTGGGATCGAGCCCTTGGCAGTGGTACCAGACCAGCAGCATCCCGTTCACCTCGCAGGACGGCCAGCCCCGCACCCTGGCGCGATCCGGCACTGCGGGGGCACAAAGGGAGCGGTTAAACCACAGCCCCAGGGCTGGCACCGGCCCTGACCCTTGTGCTGAGCCCCAGCGCAGACAGCGGCTCTGTGGGAGATGTTCATGTGGCACTTCTCCAGCTTGCACGGTGCTGAAGAAGAGCAGCAGCTACAAAGGTCACAGAAAAGAGTTTGTTTTAATCGGTTTTATTTCAATTTGGTGTTTTGTGTAAGTTTTTTAAAGGAACAACCTGGCTAGCTGATCTGCTGCCTCTTTAACCTGGTTAAATAACTAAGTGGGTGCTGCACGAATGGATCCTCCTACAGTTCCAGTGTGCTAAAAGGAGATACTTCTAGTTTGGGCTGTGCAGAGAGAGTAAAAGCCATCACTGCCTCTCAAGTTCAAGGCATTCTCTGCTATAACCTTGCGGTATCGTGTGTTGCTTTAAGAATAGATCACTTCACTGAAATTAATTTTGGCATTTATAGTTCATTGTCAGAAAATGCAGCTTTTACTGAATTGGAAGGCTGTTGCCTTCATTACCTTTTTTGTCCTAATGTGGAAATGAGCACCAAGGAGAGCACAGAGCACTTCCTTCTTACTCAGCCTTGTACATGTGGGAGGTGAAATAATGCGAGAAATGAGGATTCTCTCTGAGTCAATGAATATCAGAGGGGGCAGGAGGAGCCCATCACTGTGATTTCTGATTGACGAAACCTGGCGCTTCAGTGGGATGCATCTCATTAAATTTTTAAGGATGCTTCATCTGCCCCCACGCAGACATAGAATCACAGAATCATTGAGGTTGGGACAAACCTTGAATATCCCCAAGTTCAACCATTGCCCAGCGCTGCCAAGCCCAGCACTAACCTGTGTCCCCAAGTGCCACATCCATACATCTTTTAAACCCTTTGGGAATGGTGACTCCATCACTGTTCTGGGCAGCCTGCTCCAATGCCTGACCACCCTTTTAGGGAAGGAATTTGCACTAATAGCAGATCTAAACCTCATCTGGCACAACCTGAGATCATTTGCTCTTGCCCTGTCCCTTGTTCCCTGGGAGCAGAGCTCGACCCTCACCTGGCTTCCCCCTGCTGTCAGGGAGTTGGGAGTTGAGAAGGTCCCCCCTGAGCCTCCTTTTCTCCAGGCTGAGCCCCCCCAGCTCCCTCAGCCATTCCTTGTGCTCCAGACCCTTCCCCCTCTCCCTCCAGCCCCACTCTGGGGCTCTGTCTGGCTGTGGGTCCCTGAGAGCCCAGGGAGGAGCTGCCCATCTGAGCTCTCCAAAATCCTGCTCCAACAAGGTACCTGTGTGAGCACGGATGGCTTTTAAATCTGTTTAAATCACCCTGACCTATTTGGGCTGGAGGGGAGCAGGGCAGCTCCAGGCTGCAGTTTCATTCTTTTAAAAATAACAGTGACTCAGAATTCAGCCATTTCAGATGAAATGACACATCTTGGCAAGTGTTTGCATACGTCGAGAATATTCTCCCTCATTTTGTGGTGAAACACATCATTTCATTTGAATGCAGCTCCTGACTATGTGTGGGGGAAAAAAATACAGTATTAATCTTTTTTTTTCTGAAAATAACAGACGGAGAAAAGGAAATTGCTGTTTGGTGAGATCTGTGAATTGGCTCTCTTGCCCATATACATGGAATGTTTCTTTCACTTCGGGAGAAATTGTTTAGTAGAGTGACTTTTGCTGGCAATCAGTGTTTCATTGCTACCCTAATCGATCCAAATCCAGTGAAGTTGAACTTCTCAGGACAATAACTAAGAAGCACAAGCCAAAGCAAAACTCAAGGTAAGTGAACTGGTGATTTAAATTCGTTAGTGGAGCCAGATCAAGTAATTGCTCCGTGTGAACCTTAAGACATTCTTCCTACACAGTCAACGCAATCCATATCTACATGGTGGGTATATGTGAAGAGCTTTCCTGAATCCCAACCGAAAGTTCCTTTCAAGCCTTAAAAGGAGGAAAAAAATCCCATTGAGAAACTGTTCTGTCACGTTCATGGGGCACATTTCAGCCCTGACTGGCATAAGCTGTCACTGTAGAGCACAGAATCATTTCTGGAACCCAGCAGCTCCTCAGGGTCCATCCCTGAGGGACCCACTGGAAGGCTCAGAGTTAAAAATCTGCTTTTATACCCTGCCTGTGGAATGCAGGAGGTGTGGGACTGTCAGAGCCGAGAAGGGCGTTATTTAACCAAGGTCCCAGTTACCACTTAACAGAGGGGAGGGCGCTGGAACCCTGTGTTTCTGTTCCTGTGGAACACTGGGACATGGACAACCCAGAGGAAAACCTGCAAGAAACAGGGGAGTGCATGGAGGGTGAATTATTATAAAGACGACTTTCCCCAAATGAAGTGGCTTTTAATGAGGACGTGTGGGGCACTATCCTTTCTGTGGCTGCTCTCCGTGGACCCGGGGGCACGTTCACCTTTTGCAGCATAGGGGATGCTGGTGCATTTCCCGTCCTCTCCTCGGAACTGCCAGCCGTGGAAGGGGCACTCGATGCAGCCGCCCCGGACCCGCCCGCCGGCAGCGAGGTTGGCCCCGAGGTGCGGGCAGTGGGCGTCCAGCACGTGGGCTTGGCCATCCTGGGAGCGAAACACGGCGAGATGTTCCCCTGCGGGAACAGGAGATGGTGGAGCTGTAAAAACAGCAGCGCCAGGGGAGAGGGGTCGGGCTCATCGCTCGGCCCCTTCGGAACGGGCGGCACCGGCCTGACTTCACCCGGTGTGCAAAGGAGGGAGAAATACCCCGCGAAATATTAATGCCCGAGGGCTTCTTTCCTTTCTGGTCGTGGCAGGACAGAAGCAGGGATGCTCTGGAGAAGTGATTTAACCACGAGATGGCACCAGGCAGCTGCCAGAGCCGGGCAGGGGCGGCTGCGAGGGCTGCGGGAGGGACAGCGGCAAGGGGGACAGCGGCAAGGGGGACAGCGGCAAGGGGGACAGCGGCAAGGAGGACAGCGGCAAGGGCGACAGCGGGCAGCAGTTCCCCGCCAGGTGTTCCCTGGCTGCAGAAAAGGCCAGGCAGAACTGGGCTGGCAGCTGCTCAAGCTGATGTCCGGAGTGCGGTGGCCATGGGCGCACTTCCCCGGGTTTAGAAGACATCCCAGAGCAGGGAGCCAGCCCATCACACCCCGAGTGTCATCCTGAAGAGCTGCCCAATGTGCCAAAGAGCTGCTGTAGCACCAAATCACCCGTGCTGAAGGGCATCCCCTTGCTCCAGGCAGGGGGAGAATAATTTCTCATTGTCATCTCTAAACCATTGTTTTTGACCCTCAGCTCTGTTTTTTAAGCTGCTGGATCCTATTTTGGCCACAGGATAAAAGGTGCCTTCACAAAAAAACTTTTGAAGATTTAGGATGCTTCCCCTGCTAAGGGAGAGAGACACAGAGAAGGGCAATTGCAGTATTTAGCAGGAACTCCTTCGCCCAGGAGGGGCACAGCAGAGCCCGCAGGCTTCTACATCTCGGGAATCTCTGCTAACGGGAGCTGGAAGGAGAAGCCCTTTATCTCTTTGCTCTTGAACCCCGAGGGCCATCCACACTGTAGCTCAGCAGCAAATCCCTTCCTCGGGCAGGGACAGCCGGGTGCTGAGAGCAGAGCACTGACACCTCCTCGGCAAAAGGGAGTTTTCTGGTGAAGGGAAGGGAAGCCCCCGGCTCTGGTCGCTCCACACAGGGAGTGGAGAGTCAGTGCCGGAGTGGCTGGGACTGCACTGCCCCAGCACTCGGCCTTTTCCCCACTGTGGGCCTGATTCCTCCTGCTTCCCGGAGCAATGGGAGGTTTGTCCCCCTGGTCTGTCCCTGCTCGGTTCTGGGATTGCCCTCTTCCTGCACAGCCCCAGGGCAGCACCACGTTAGCTGAGCAAGGACCTGCTCAGGCAGAGATAGGCAGGGCTCTCTGGGCTGCAGCCATCAGGCTGTTGATGGCTCTGCCTCACCCAGCTGTGCTGCCACAGCGTTATCTAAACCAAGGTACTCCCGAGGGACTGAACTGGAGCCAGATGCTTTCCTGGCCCAGCACAGACCTGCCAGTGCCCACATCCCTGGAAGCAGCACAGGGGAGAGGGGCTGTGCATTGGTGACCTGCCCTGAAAGCGAAGTGTCCCCTCGAGTCACCTCCTGGTTGGAAGGGGACACAGCTGGGCTGGGAGCTCAGAAGCCCTTGGGGGATGTTCATACACGTGTGGCCACTGAGGGAAAGGCCAGGTCCTCTCTTCCATGCTGTGCTTCAGGTGATGCATATTTGTATTCAGAGTTCATCAGCTGGTGAACTCTGGTCGTTATAGTCACTTGAAGCTCAAAGAAGTCCAAGCTCAAATTTGGGAGCCTGTGTTTCCCCAGGCAGCCACCCTGATGACAAGTGACACAGTGTGAGCTATCCCTCCCAAAACCACTTTTCTTGACTGAAGTTTTGTTATTTGGGCAAAGAAAAGGAAATCCTGGAAACCTTCCCAGCCTTCAAGCCTAGGAAGGATTATTTCTGATATTTGGCAGATATGAATACTTGTACCCCAGTGCCTGGAGATCCCTTCTTTCCCAGGACACTGGCTCTGTTGTCCCTGGAGTCTTTCTGGAAGGCTCTCACACATCTGCTGGCAGCAGGCACAGGGGAGTGGAGGCACCAGAAGTACATCTTCCCCTGCCCCAGGTAACAGGGATTCATTCTGAAGCAGCAGTATTTTCTTCTATCTGTAACCCACCTCTCTACCTGACCTGAGGTTCAGGGCAAAAGAGGGAAGGCAGGGAAAAGTGTTTCTGCCTGTTGGAGATGTTCATGGCTCAGCAGGAGCAACGGCAGAGTGGAAATACAGAGGAACGGCTGGGCCAGACCCGAGTCCCACAGCCAGAGCACTTGGGACCCCTGGGTGTCCCAGCCACGTGCCCCCAGCAGCAGCTCTGCAGCCTGAGGCTTTGCCCAGCAAAATTTTCAGATGGTTTTACTCCAAGGAGATCCCATCTCTAGAGCTTCCCTTCACACAGGCAGTTTGGAGGTCTCCTGCCTTGAAGACTGGAATCAGTGCCCATGGTCAGACCTTTGCTGGGCTGTGCCAGAACTCCCCCAGGACTCCTGAGTGCTGCTTTTGCCTCCAACCTTTGCACTCCAGAGCCAGCAGAGCCAGAGGAGAGGTTGGTCTTTGCTCTGCCTTGTGCATCAAATCCAGTGCCTCTCCAACTTGGGAGGACAGTTTTCTGGCCTGAGATACACCGAAAAATTGTCGCAGGTGAATATCAGAGCACTATCAGCCAAAGAATTTTTCCCTTTTTAATTTTAATTTTCCCACTTAATTAGCCTATTTCTTTTAGGAAAATCAAATAGTAATTGCAGCAAGAATAGCACAGGGGACTTGAAGAGCCCTGGGACCACTGAGCAGTTTTGGGCACTTGTTGGGAATGCAGAGTCTGGGACAGAGCAGCTCAGAGGACCCTGGAGCAGCTCTCATCCCACCTCCACAACCCCAGGAGAGACTGAGACTTTCCTGCACACATAGTGCCAGGTTTTGGAAGGTGTCTTATCCCAAAGGATATCTGCAGAGACTGAGTTGAGTGATTGTTGTTCTTTCATCTTCTCTGACTCACTGCCTCTGAAGTGGGGCTGCATTTCCAGGCTTTTTGATCAGAGGCTCCAAAATAAATCAGGCACCCATAAACCCAGAGGCTACAGAGTGTTTAACTGTCTTACTGATAATCTTCCTGGCACTGGTACCCTTCTGTCTCTGCCACCAGAAGTGATTCCATCTGCACATTTCAGCCAGACCCAGAGGACTGGGTGCCAGGCACCAGGCTATGGGAGGACAACCAAAAGAACTATAACAGACAGGCTGGGGGGGCTCTCTAGGGTAGAATTCAATGTATATTGAATTACATAGGTCCTGCTATAAAACCCCAAACAAACAAACAAATAATAAAAATCAACACCCCCCAAAAAAAACCAAACAAAACAACAACAAACCAAACAAACAAAACCCAAAACAACCTCCCCCAAAAAGAAAACCGAAAACACCAAACCCCAGCAACTTCACGGGAGGGGATGGCTCTTGAAAATAGGAAAAAACCACCCCACCTTTTCCACTGAATCTGAGAGTTTTCAATGCAGAAACATCCCTTCTGCTGGTCCAAACCCCTCTTCTAGGCAAAAGGACCCTGGAGGAGCACAGCACTGCTCTGGATGTGGCTGTGAAGCCCCATCTCAATCTTCCCAGGACATGGGGAGCTGCAGGCAGTGATGATTGGGAGGAGAGCCCAGGCTGAGAGATGGACCTGTGTCCCAGCAAGGAGCCCCCACAGGGATGCCCCCACACTGCCATGATGTCCCAGTGCCCCAGCACTGTCCCAGTGTCCACGCAGGACCCCAGGCTGTGATACCCTTGGTGTCCCTCTGTGGGGGCTGGGCTGCTGTGACAAATGGTTTGGGTTGGAAGGGACCTCAAAGACCATCTCATTCCAATCCTCTGCCATGAGCAAGGACACCTTCCACTAGCCCAGGTTGCTCCAAGCCCTGTCCAATCTGCCCTTGGGCACTCCCAGGGATGGGGCAGCCACTCTGACTTGAAAAGGATGGTGGGCAGAGCTGTGCCAGTGCCACGGCAGAGCCCCCAGGCGGGGATGCCCCAGATGCCCTGCAAGGACAGCAAGGACAGTGCAGTGCCCACCACAGGTGCTGGCTGGCTGCTCCAGTACCCTGGTGAGGGTATCCATGTGCAGACATCCCAGGGCCTCGCTGGGGATGCCGGGACAGGGATGTCCCTGTGCCCCTGCAGGATGTCCAGGTAGGGATTCCCCAGGACATTCCCCAGTGCCCCAGCAGCGTGTCCTGGTGCCCTGATGGGATGCTGGCTGGTATGTGCCAGTGCAAATCACAGAATCACAGAATTAACTCGGTTGGAAAAGACCTCTGAGATCATCAAGTCCAACCTTTGACCCAATGCCACCTTGTCTACTAAATGCCACAGCCAGCCTTTCCTTAAACCCCTCCAGGGACAGGGACTCTACCCCCTCCCTGGGCAGCCCATCCCAATGGCTGAGCCCTCTCTCTGCAAAGAACTTCTTCCCAATGGCCAACCCAAA
>JAODLE010122899.1:0-10101 GCA_027576695.1 Cossypha archeri | reverse complement strand
TTCTGCTGTGCCTTCTGCAACCGGACTTGTCTATCTCGCATTGGCCTTTTTAGCCATCAGCGTGCTTGTAACAAGCACGCTGATGGCTAAAAAAGAGCCCTTTTCGAATCTTCGCTCGCGAAACCTAGCCATATAGCCTACTAAATAAATGTTCTATTACATTTGCCATGGAAAAATATTTGTTAAGAATCAAAAAGCTTCTAAAATTAATGTGTAATATCTAACTGCTCTTAATCTAAAGATACACTGATAAATATGGATAAAATAAAGAGTCAGACAGTTACACTAACAAGAATCTAAGCTCCATCAGAGAACAAAAAACAATTTACCATCCTACATTTCAAGAGCAAATTACCACAGGAAAAAAACTAGTGGTTTGGAGAACTAGTGGTCAGGTAGGTTATGTAGCTATTTTGACTCATGAATTGTAGTATTATAAGGAAACCAAGATTATAAACCATCATTGTACGATGGAGTAGCAATAAATATAAAAACAGAGTGTAAATAAATTTGAAAGAGCATGAGACTAGAATGCAAATGGAACTTATTGGGTGCTTTTTTCCCCCCTTTTCCATTCATAAAATTTTAGGGTAGGGATGGCATAACTTCTTCAAGGTAGCAGAAGAGAGTAGGTACTAAGTAAAATAACAAGAGCTAGTGAGAAAATGTCCTGGTATTTTATTCTCAAGCATGTCACAATTTCCAGGTCAAACTGATTCAGAGAACCAAGGTCAAAACTCTTACAACTGAAGATATCATTCTTCACATAAACTGAAAAGAGAAACGTGGGAAGATGCAAGTGTAGAAGTTTCTATATTAATTTATTTATTTGGAGATTAACTACAGTCTTTATTGCTGCTAACGAGTGTTTGTCTTATAAGGTGCTCAAAAGCTAGGTGAAAGTGAATCAAAGCCCCACTAAGCACATCCTTCAGTTGGTAGAAACACCAGGGAAGAATTCTTCAGGGAACTTTTCTGAGAAAAATTAAAGGTCTGATACAGGAAAATCAGAATTTCACCACAGAGATTCAAGGCATAGTGAAGAAACTAAAGAAAAGTAGCAAAAGTATTTCCTGTACTGTACCGCACCTGTATATAGAATTAATTTGTTAACCACACCCCTTTCATAAGGTTTAAATTTAGAATTAGAATTTTAAATTACAGAAAAAATTATGTGCTGTTGTGCTATAGTCTTACCAATTTATTTATTTTACATCACTTGGAAAGTTTAGTACAAAGTTTATATAGCTCTTTTTGACAGCTTGAAAGCTGGTGCTAAAAGACAATAAAAATATTTATTGTTTTACAGTGGTATAATAAATAAACCCACTGATAAAGCCAAATATGCTTACTTTCTCTATCCAACTTCTGTGAAAAATTCAAAGAAAACATCAAACTTTTTTTTCCTTAAAAAAACCTCTTTCTTTAATTGGTAATTATACACATGTGGATTCTTGGTTGCTCTTTTTCCCATACAAACCAAGTCAAGTGTAAGAGACTTGTAGGTTGCACCTCGACCCTGTCCAGCCAGGGATCAAATCATAATAGATGTGCAGGAAATAAGAGCTATTAATATAAACCATACTTATTTGAGCTTTTATTCACGTTTCACTCTTTAAAAAATTTCTTTCCTTCATGTCAGGCTCAGTAAGCTTTTTAGTAAAGAGACAACCAAACACCTGTTATGAGGCAGTGCAGATGTTACCGGAAAAGAGAATACAGGGCATAACAAACTCCAGACTTGTAGGGATTTAAAAAAAATATCCTAAATTTTCCTTTAGGGTCATTAGATATCTATATTAAATATATTTTCCCTCTCCCTTTCTAGCCTACGTGCCTATTCTTCAAGGAGTATCACACACACATTCTTGGGTCTCCAGTTAACTATGCTCATAGCAACAGGCAATTTTATGCCGTTTCAAAAACATATTCAGTTAATTTAACTAGGTCTTATATTCATTTGGACCTTTAACTGCTGAACTCATAAAATACTTGCTAATTGAAGGTGTCCTTACGGTTTGGGGTTTTTTTCTTCACACATAGTAGAACAGCTAATTTGCACATGTAGCTGTGTTTAACTCTCAAAAGCTCATGCATGCCTGACCTCCTATAAACGAGAACACACTCTCAGAATATGTCTAGAAGAAGTCAACCACTTTTGAGAAACCAACATAGAGGTTTATAGCAATGTCTGATTTTTTCTTTGGCATAGTTGGCTTTCTGTGTGTTACACAGACTTTTAAGTGATGATTCCACTTCTTTGTTTCTTAGCTGTAATGCAAGACGACCCAATTTCAAACTGTAAAATTAAATCCCAGATAGAGTAGTTCTATTATTAAAAACTTTAATTTATTTCTAGAATATCATGTCTTTTAAATTTAGTTACTTTTTTCCCTCTAATTCAAACCCCGTTTCCCAACTTCTGTTTGTTCTCCTCTTCTCTTCTTCTTCTCTTGACAGATTTTGCTTAATTTCTGCAAAGGAGGAATATATGCTTAGAAAAGGGTACTCTTATATAATTGGTTTTTTTCATTCTTTGGTTTCTTTCTTAGGAGGATTTCTGTTAGGGTCTAACAACCCAGAATTTTTTGCAAGACAAACAAAAAAGGCCAGAGGTGTGACAAGCTCAACTTGGCAAAAGAAACATTTCTGTTGGACTTCATAAATACTTTCCTCAATGATTTCTGATCTTCTTACGGTTGAATAACTCATATTTTAAAAGATATCACCTCATTTTCTGGTGAGAAAATGCCTTACTCAGGCCATGAATTTCAAAGAAAGATTATACAAGAGCAATGCATCTATACCTATATCTCAGAGAGTTTGCTTTGGCTCCATTTCCTAAATAGGGACTGACTAATCTATTGTTAAATCTGTCCTAACTTATCTTCATAAACTGGGAGATGTCTCAGATTACTGCCAAGCCTTCAGATCTTATTTAGAGGCAGAACTTTCAGAGTTCCTGAAATTGTGGTTAAAATAGCTGGGGAGCCCCTTACCATATGAAGTTCAACAAGAGATTTTCACTCATCCAGTTCCTCAGGATTTTTGGCTAGAATCAATACCCACTTTACTAGTTTAGTAGTCAAAAGCGGTAATAATCTAAGTATAAGCCCATCGCTACCTCTCTTGCCTAGGATCCTGGACATTGCCCAAGTATTCTGAGATCCATTAAAACACTGATGGATTGACTTTCTTGGCTTTTGTGGTTCTTCAGTTTAACAGTTTGTCAAAATTGAAAGTTTTTAAACTAAGCTCCTTCCTAGTTAGCATTAAAAAAATCCCATTATAATAATTGTAAATATTATTTGTGTTCTTCCCATAAATTAACAGTAGTAGTATTTAGTGCTTCCACCTTTTTTAGCCTCACTGCAGGGACAAAACTACCATTGTCATAATTTAATTTGTTCCAGCATTTTGCTTCTTGGATGTTTAAGAATTTTTAAGTATTTATCTATTTAAAGTATTTAAATATATTCAAGCAAGATTAGGTAATAATTTAGTTTAGTTCAGTGATCAATTCACTTTTTATATTAAACTGGAACCTAATACAGAATTATCTTGAGCAAGTTATGCTTTTGTCAGAAAAGCCTTTTCTGTTTAGAATGTCCCAAAAAGATAGAGCCTAAAATGTGCTACATTTCAATCTTTCGTTGACAACTTGTAAAAACTTTTCTCCCAATTCTTTGAAGTTCTGCTATGTCCTTGGGTAATTTAGTGAGTTAGAAAAAAAATTCTAACCTATGTTATCATTTGTTTAATTAGAACAGTCTTTAGTGTACAAAAAATCCTACATATGATTATGTTATAAAGAGCAAGATGAGGATGCAGAAGATGCAAACAGATTAATAGGAAGGTAGAAAGGATAGGCTGATAGCTGACTCAGATTTACTATCTGAAAAATTAGGATCTTTGAATGATGAAGTATAACATATATTACATAAAATTGCTTAATGAAAAAGGACAGTAAGTATTTTTAAAAATTGATTCAAATTATGAGCCAGGATGAAATGAATGACCTCACAGGGAATTCTCTAGAGTTGTGAATGTGCTAGATGACAAGGAACACGGAAGGCTAGAGGAGTAACCAAGCTCATACTGCTGGTACCTCCTCAAGTTGAGGATAGTATAATATAATGCAGTACATTTAAAAAACTAAGAAAATAAACAACAAAAAAAAAGAAAACGGAAGTGAACAAACCACAAGTGAGAATGGCCTTGTTAGGTGAGGCAAAGCACCACATCAAAGTGACTTGACCAGCTTCCAGAGCAGTGAAGACTTGACCAGCTTTCAGAGGGTGAAGGTCACCCTCATGCAGTCATGTAGATACAGCCTGACCAATTTCAGCAAACATAAGCATTTTTGAAGAAATACTTGGAGTTTCTCCAGATTCTCCGCTGCTTCCCCAAAAGCCATGTGTGTTTCTTAGCACACATTTCCTGTGTGTCAATATCCAGCTCAGGAATTTCAAAATAAGCTACTTTGAATTCTTGGTTGGAATGGTTATATGAAATTCAGCTATGTGAAACAGCGAGTGCATCTCGTGTCTCCAGCTCTTTTGCTCAAAACAGGTGGAGAGCTTTCTTAAAAGAGAGGGTTTTTATTTGAGAGAACAATGAATTTAACAAAAGAGGAAGGTTTAGTTAAAGCACGTGAAAATTTGCAGTTGAGGTTCGATCTTTGTATCGAAACAAAGTAAGGAAACTATGAACAGAGTTAAAGAACAGTTATGTTCAGGTCGTTGCTCAGAAACTGTAATTCAACACAGATACAGTAGATGATATAAGTAATGTTTAAAAAACCTGAGAAGGGCATCCATTAACAAAATCATAGAAAGGTGTCATGATCTGAAGAGAAGAGAGATGCATTTACTGTCAATTGCTAAAGGAGAACTGATAGGGACCTCCTTTCAGAAACTAAGGAAACCTTCTTGTGTGAAAGAGTGTTCATATTTATATTATGTATTGCTAGATTTAAATATTAAGAAAGAAGGGCCTGGAGGTCAACAGTGGGAACGTTTGTAATACTTTAGAACAAGTGATGCCAATAAGAAATTTATATAAAATATTAATAGGCATGCAAAGGAATAAAATTATGGAGCTGACCTAAGTTCAAAAAATATGGAATGTAGAGTATTCACATGAAAGAAAAATGTTGCAAACATGTCTCTTAAAGAGTATAACTGAGCTAAAATAGCATTTTTAAAATTTTGAAATAAATAAACAAACCAGTTACAGTTTTATAGTTATATTGACAGCTTGTATATTTCTTCATTAAATTGTAAAGAAGCATAATTATATATGTCACCTTTCTATTTATTTTCTTTCCAAGAATCTAGTAAAATTCTAAAGCTGGCAGAACTTAATGGCATGAAATACACATCACATGGAGAGCTCACTAAGTCTGCCCTATGTATATTCAATCTGAGTATCAGGAGCAATATAAGCCATGTATCTCAGAGGCATATCTTAACACGAGCTTATCTCATTCAAAATTCTGAGCCTGTCTAAGTCATCTCAGGTGTCTTGTTTTCCTCTATGTCTCACAGGACAAGATTATGCAACATCATTTTACTATTACAAAATATTTAAAATGATACCTGTTGTTGGTTTCAGCTTTTCCATGTCAGCTAATGACAATTTTAAATATTTATGAAGTGTTTTAGAGCTCAGCTAGAAACAAACAAAGCTGTCCATGCACTTAGGGTTTACAAAATCATTACTGCATCATGACGTCAAAAGCAGTATATTGATAAACTATGAGTAGAAAAAATTTCATTGGCAAATTCCTTACTGATGGATTATTTTATTTCTTAAATCTTTTATTTTCTTAAATCTTAAATCTTGAGTTTCAATACAAATGGTTCTGTTTCCAGTTACTTTGAAATCAGTAGCAGGAAAGTGAAATATTAGAAAAAAATCTAAGTTTACTTTCACTAGCCTCTGAAAATTATTACCCAGTCCAAGAATTATGGAATATCCTTTAGTATTTTCTTATCTCTAGTACCTTAATGTGACAGATTTTAGGAAGATCCTTTCCAAAGAAAATTATTTCTAACAGAAATTTACCAAGATAATTAGTTAATAACAATTAATTTAATAATAATATTTAGTAGTATTGTATGTGTTTATTCATATACACACATAAGAGAAAGATAAGAGGGAGAGGGAGATATACACATTACTTTTGGTTCAGGTACAGTTCAATCTCAGCCTGCTATCACAGTTCTACAGTGTTATTCATAGTCTTGATTTCTTTCCAATATTTACAGTAACCATGAACATACAATAATAATATGCTATTATAAGTTTACAGTGCGTATTTCTTGAGAAGAAGACGTATATCCTTAGCACAATGAGCCCTTTTCCCTGTAAGCCATCTATTGGGCTGTCAGAGCATCTCACAGAAAAGATTGAAAGATTAATTCATCACTAGATTCTGATGGGTTGCTAAAGGTTGATGTTTATGTACTTATCAGGAAACATCGCTTTCTCTTTTCAAAATAACATCATCCTACGTTATGAGTTTGTTTGGCCAAACAAAATATATGGAAATTATGTAATGTATCCCCTTAGAAAACACTACACATTATTAAATAGAAAAATATTATTAGAGTATCACTGAAGAGTGGATTAATGCCAGGAATGTCCATGTCATTAATCCAATCTATAGCATAAGTAACGTTATCACTAAAGAATCAATATATATAAGCTTATGGCAAAATTGGAAGAACGAAAAAAGCTTTTGTCTTCTTTCTATTTCATTTTAAGAAGCTTAGCCCTTCCCACTTGTATTTTCCCCCTTCACTTTTTGTGTTGGTTTCTACTAGGACAGCTAGTTTTCTCCATAGTAGCTGGTATGGGCTATGTTTTCAACTTATGGTGAAAACAGCATTGAGAATTGAGGGATATTTTCCTTATCAGTGAGCAGTGCTTACACAGGGTTAAGGCCTTTTCTGCTTCTCATCCCACTCCACCACTTGGGAGTCTGGGAGTCCATAAGAGTTGGGAGGGGACACAGCCAGGGCAGCTGAACCCAAATGAACACAGAGATACTCCACATCACTGATGTCATGCTCAGCATAAAAAGCTGGGGGAAGAAGGAGGATGGAGGGGACACTCAGAGTGTTGATGCTTGTCATCATTACATGTGATGGAGCTCGGATTTCCTGGGAATTGCTGAACCCATGCCTGCTCTTGAGAAGTACTGAATAAGATCCAGTTCTGTTTTGCTTGCATGTGTAGCTTTAACTTTCCCTATTAAACTCTCATTATCTCAACCCATGAGTTTTTTCTCTTTTGCTTTTCCATTTCTCCATTCCACTGAGAACAACAAGTGAGCAGCTCTGTGGGACTTAGTTTCAAGCTGGTGTTAAACTACCACAATCTTAAAAATTACCTGTATTTACTCTGTTTTGATCACTCCATTCATAATATTTAACCTTTTAACACACTTAACAAGGCCATATGCATCAAAGGGAGCTTTTGAAGATAGAGAATAAGTTTGATTTCCAAAGATCACGTGCTCAGATTTTTCTGAAATTCCAGTTCCTTCAAAGTTGTCATTCCACAAATGAAAATTTCCTGGATTTTTTTTTTAATTTTTTTTTAAATTTTCTTATTCTCCTGCCTGAATTTTACTTTTAAAATTTTATTTGCTCTCTAGACAATTCCAAGTGTTTTGTAAGTGTTCTTCATATATGTTCTTTGTGGAAATCTTCCATACTTTAAGCAAGGGAAGGTATTCATAACAATGACATCTGCCATACGCGGCATAACCTCCACTTTCTGCATGTAGTTATACTTTCTTTTTTTTTAAATAAGTGTCTGTGCCTCTGTCTTCTGACTGACCAGTCCTGCTGTCTTCATCCTTAAGTGTAAGATCAGGTCCTGCCCAACATTTCTGTCTGCTGCTGAACTCCCATTTGTCTCATCAAGGCTTTCGTTTCTTGGGCTCACTGGCTGCTGCACTCAGTTTCTGTTCCCTTAAAGCTCAAATTTCACCTTGAGGCTTCAGTTTAAATTAGGATAGCTGGTTTGCCAAGCTAAAGGGAAATAGGGATTTTCCATCTTTGATGAAGATTTCTTCCCTTTCAGCCAGGCACCATGCTTTACCATGTAGTGTAGAACAGCCAAATCCAAAAATTTCTGGAAGTTCCCTTCTAATAGTATTCCTCACAGCTAGCTCCAAGGGATACAATTTATTGTCCAGTAAGTTACAGTTGTTATATCATGGAAAAAGAAGATAATCTAAGACTGCTTAAGAGCAAGAGGGACTAATGCATGATTAGTCAGAAATAGTATGTTGGGGAAAAAAATAGCTCCATATATCTACTTTTCAAGTTTTTCATTATCATCCCTGGACTCAGACTTGTTGTCTAAGTCCACTTTAGGTCCTGCTTATTTCATGCAACATTGAAGCTAGCAGTATTGCATTTGTTCATAAATGGTTTGAATACGCTTTTTGGGTTTGCATGTCATAAATAGGAGGATTTAATCAGATAAAATACATCAAATACCAGAAGCATATGCAGAGCTTTTATCCCATATAGCTGTTTGAATGGCATAGTGGAAACAACAAATAAGATATAATGAAATAAATATATTAAATAATTTCACAGTAAGTTCTTTGTATAGAAATTGTGATACCATTCAGGGACTGATTCAGGGTCAAGGTTCTCCTGTTTCAGACTCAAAGGTTCAGTTCCTCAGACGTTATCTGATCTCTGTTAACTGCTTACTGTCTAACCAACATTTATCTCAAACTGCTTGGAGATATTTTGACTACTTTAAACTACAAGCTACTAATTATTTCTAACAAGATATGTCTTTCAAAAATTTTTTGTGGGTTTTAAAAGTAGATCGCAGTCCAGCATACTACAGCAGGTAGTTAGAGGCTTGCCTGTGATTTGTAAAATTATGAATATTATTTGTGGATATCTGCAGTGTAACAAAAAGCCAGCGTACCTCCTGACTTCACTTCCTCATTCAGACACTTTTTTTTTTTATTATTTGATAAAAAAAGACGAGTTTTGAGGAAAAAAAAAAAGCTCTTGGGATTCAATTATTTTGCTTGTTTTGCAGACTGTGGGATAAGAGATGTTGTTTTACTTTTCTAATAATGAAAAAGACAACAGTAAAGCAGAGAAAGTCAGGGTATTACCAGATACTAGGTATGACCACTGAATACACTAGAAGTGCCTGGAAAATAACACATTTCTTAAACTACCCCAATTTCACAAATGAAAAATAAAGCTGGAAAGAATCATTTTAGACATATTTTATGTATAGGAGAAATACAAGAATTATTTTCTGACTAAACTACAAGATCTAGTGGAAAAAAAACTAATACTGAACAAGAAGTTTATGCAGGTAGGAAATTCAAACAGCTCCTACTTAACTTCCTCAACAGTCAATTACTCTTATTGCTGGAAGTGTATACATTTATCAACATTGTTAAATTTCTCCAATTTCAGTTTCCATCCTCTGGATCTTATTTTTATCTTTCTGACAAGTTCAAGAGATGTTATCACAGCTTTAATCCCTTGAGATAGCAGACAGTTATACCTAAAACATCTCTCAAAATGGACTGAACTTCTGAGGCTTATTGTGTTTTCTAGCTAACTGATCGTTTTCATGAATCTATTTTAGTTTAAGAGTTTGCTTTCAGTTTTCCAGCTTTTGTTGAGTATGGGTCAAGTAATCCAGAACTAACCATACAACAGAGACATAAGAAACTTACTGCAGATCCACTGTGGATTATGTACAAGAAAGATTATACTGACTTTCCTGGATATATAACCCCCACCTTCAAAAGTTAAACTGTTTCTATTAGATTTTAAAACAGGGAAAAACACATAAGTAAAGTAATTTATTGTTTTAATAAAATACATGCATTTAAGGTTAACTGGCCCTAAACACAGCATTTTTTTCCTTCCCAAGTGTTAGTAAGTAATTCTGTCACTCTGTAGGAGGAGGTTATTTTGGTTTTGAACAACTGTTGTTTAAGTGTAAATTGTATATTGGAGCCCCTGCTGGTCTAGTGGTAAGGGCGCGGCGCTGTAATCGCCGAGACCCGGGTTCGATTCCCGGTCAGGGCCA
>JAODLE010122818.1:0-10107 GCA_027576695.1 Cossypha archeri | reverse complement strand
AAAAAAAAACTGACTGTTTGATCTGAAAGAGAGGACAAAAAAAAAAAAAAAAAAAGCTGTGACCAATGGACAATATGTCTATTACCAACACACCGACAAGCAACGACGCCTGCCTGAGCATTGTCCACAGCCTGATGTGCCACCGGCAAGGCGGCGAGAGCGAGACGTTCGCGAAGCGCGCCATCGAGAGCCTGGTGAAGAAGCTGAAGGAGAAGAAAGATGAGCTGGACTCTCTGATTACGGCCATAACCACGAACGGGGCTCACCCCAGCAAGTGCGTCACCATACAGAGGACGCTGGACGGGAGGCTTCAGGTTAGTACGAGTGAAAAAAAAAAAAAACAAAAACCCAAAAAACAAACCAGATGTTTTCCTCCTGGCGGAGCCGGAGCGAAAAGCGAGCGGCACGGGTTGCTGGGGCGTTGAGGAGGGGTAGCCCTTCTCGTGCACCCCCCTGGGCCCTGCCTGTGGGTGTGTGTTGTGGCTGGAGCTCGGGGCTGCTGCTGCGGCAGCGTTGCTGTTTCTCTCCCCAGAGGGGCGGAGGTTTGGATCAGCCGTTCTGGAACGGGCCGGGTGTGTGTGGAGCTAGCTGCTGCTAGCGCTGTGCCGGTCAGCGGCGTGGAGACACACCCGAGATCCCGTGCTGAGGTGCTCCAGGGAGCCTGCAGGGGGGTTTACAGCAGCCTGGCACCGCCAGGAGTCAGCTGGGCTTGTGGTCTCCTCGTCCCAGGGCAGGTGTCGTGTTTGCTGGCTCTAGCTTTCCGTCTACCCCCCAAACACATTTATTTCATTTTTTTATATATATATATATATATTTTTTTTTTTTAGATTTATTTTTTTCCTTCAGCATAACAATTGGCATTTTTTTCTGCTTGTAAACTCCTTCCAGTGTAGCTTTAGTGCCTCCCTCCTCCTCCTCTCCTGGGGCGCAGCTCCTTCACGTCCGTGGCGGGGAGGGCGACCCTTACATCCCACGTTAAGCACGAGTTCTGCTTCTGCCTCCTTTTTGCATCCAGCTATTTTTATTTTTTTTTTAATTACTCAAGAATCACAGTGTCGGCAAAACCCTCGCAGAAATTTGTTTCTGCTGAACCTGGGCACACTGCACACCACCTTTTTTTTTATATATATCTATATATATATATTTTGAGGATGGAGCGAGGGTGTGCTGTTGTTTGTCCCCCTCCCAGCTCTCTGCTTCTCACCACTGACTGTGTAGAGTGAAATGTCTCTGTGGAGTGAAACTCCTGGCTGCTCTCCCCGTCACCCCTCGTGTCTTTAACTTTGTGGGTTTTTTTGTTTTTTTTTTTAGGTGGCCGGTCGCAAGGGGTTCCCCCACGTGATTTACGCCCGCCTCTGGAGGTGGCCCGATCTCCACAAGAACGAGCTCAAGCACGTTAAATACTGTCAGTATGCCTTTGACCTGAAGTGTGACAGTGTCTGTGTGAACCCTTACCACTACGAGCGCGTAGTGTCGCCCGGCATCGGTGAGTTGACCCCTCGGTTTAGAGTGCAACAGGGGCGGATAAGTCATGAAACCTTTTATTTTTATTTTTATTTTTATTTTTATTTTTTCTGTGTAGGAAATACCAGCCCGAGTTAGGAGCGTTAACTTTTTTCATGGTCTGACCGCACTCCTGTGCTCTGTGTTCCTCGGGGGATTACCCTCCTGCCTCCATTCCCAGTGTGAAGGGGCGGGGTGTGGCTTTAAGTTTGGTTTAGTTTAGTTTAGTTTAGTTTAAGTTCAGTTTAAGCCTCTCTGCTGGCTTTGCCCGCAGTTCTTGGAGTAGATGTGTGTCCCAGGGATAGCTTAGCATGGATATTTATGCTGGGATGGAGGGGGGCTGGTTTGTAAGCTCTGCAGCGCTGATTTTTAAAGGCTTGCAGTTGATTGAACACTTCTGAAGATCTGTGTGTATAACCCTCCACAACCCCCTTTTTTTTTTCTCTTGTCTTTAAAGATCTATCAGGGCTGACACTGCAGAGCTCTGGTGAGTAGTTTTGGCTGCTGCTGCGTGTTTCTGTGGGCACAAACACTGTGTTGGACCCTGCAGGGTCTGTTCCTGTGTCTCTCTGGGAGGGGGAGGATCAAGAGCAGGTGGAAGTGCATTTGTCCCCCTGGCTTTGGAGAACCAGCTGAGTAAGAGTATCAGGGGAAGTGTTCATAAATCCTGTGAATTGCCCAGCTAGCACATGGGAGGCAGGTATTGATAAATCCCTGAAGTGGAGGCTTCAGCCAAGCTCGTACCCGCGTTCTCTTTTCATTCCTTCCAACTTAAAAAGAAAAAAAAAAAAAAAAAAAAAAAAAAGAAAAACAGAGACCTCGCTGTGGAATCCTGCTCATTAATGCAAAAAAAAGGGACACCCAAAGCTGCGTGCACCTGTGGAATACGCCAGTTAACGGAACTGGGAATAATAAATGCTTACGATTTAATTAAGTGGTTGGAGGGGAAAATAATAAAAGTTCTGTGGTTAGCGTGCGGCTGGACGAAGGAGCCCAGGGCTCTCGCTTTCCCTGCAGCTCCAGAGAAACTGGATGTTAAAATTCCGGGTCAGAAACCTGAGATTGTGCCTGCTAACTCGTCTTTATTCTCCCTCCCTAAGACATTCACGGAGCAGGAGATAACCCAGTGGTTCTTAGCACATCGCTAGAACCATCCGAGCAAAAATGACTTTAAAAAAAAAAAACAACCCCCAAAACCACCCATCAGACTTAACTTCACGAGCTGATTTGCATCATTAACCTGTTGTGTCTCCTGAAAAAAAACTGTCCTTCTGTGCTGGAGATCAAAGCTTAACCAGCCAGCAGTTAAAATACACCAGCGGCGTTTCCCTTGTGCTGCTGCTGGTTGTGCAGCGGGAAGCACGGAAACCGCTGAGAGATCTTGACATTATTTTTTAGGCTGCTTTAAAAAAGATGGGCACGGGAGCTAAGGCAGTGTGAGGAGTTTTATTTGAACAGGCCCAGTAGCAGCAAATGCAGGAATAAGCCACTGCGGGTGGAACGCTCTGGATTAGCGGGCTACACTGTTAAATACAGAGTAGCTTCGTGGGGCCTTTGAGTGCGAATTTAATGTTTCTAGTCAATCCTTGTGTGGGAGCTGCTTAAAATTACTCCGGGGATGCATGAAGTTTTTTAGTGCTGTGCTCATGAATCATGTTTTTCACGGGGGGCTTTGTGTGTGTTCTTGTTTGTACACTAAGGATTGGGCTTGTTGGCTGCTGCCTTAACATTCACTGACAGAAAGCGTGTTTTTCCCTTTTATTAACCACGTCCAGTCAAATAATGATGGGCTGCAAGGGCAAAACGCTGTTGGAATCCTGCTGCCTGTGGGACTGAACTGCCTGCCTGAGAGCATGGAGCAAAAACAAACAGCAAAAACAGTCCAGCCGTGCCTCCGAATTCCCCGCTGCCGGCTTGGAGCCGTTTGCTCTGCCCATGATTTTCGGGGGGTGCTCAAACCGTTCAAACCCTCCTGTTTTAGTATTGCTAGAGAGACTGTGCGGCTTGTGTTGGATCCTGGGGGTGCCTGGGTGTGTGCTGAGCGCTGTGTGTGCCCGCAGCTCCCTCCAGCATGCTGGTGAAGGACGAGTACGTCCACGACTACGAGGGGCAGCCGTCGCTGAGCTCCGCCGAGGGACACTCCGTGCAGACCATCCAGCACCCCCCGAGCAACAGGGCCTCGACAGAGCCTTACAGCGCCCCGGCCATGCTAGCCCCCACCGAGGCTAGCACCACCAGCACCACCAATTTCCCCAACATTCCCGTGGCTTCGACAAGTAAGATCATCATCGGGGTTGCGGGGAACGCGCCGGAGCGGAGCCTTGGCACAGCAGATCTCTGCTCTGGCACCGACAAAAAGAGGGCGGTGATGCAGTCCGAGCGGGCTCCTGAGGGGGCCAGCCAGGTTTTAACCCCGGGGCAGGGCGACCCAGCCTCCTTCTGGGCGCCGCGCCGAGGGGCGGTGGCAAAACGTCAGAGCAGCTGAGCTCCAGCAGGGTGTCACGGCCGTCAGCTGCTGTAGAGATGAAACTAGTGCTTCGTGGCAGCAGCAGGCAGGGCAACAGACGGGCACGCTGTCGGGTGGCAGTGCCAGGAGATTGTGTAGCCCGCCCGTTTTCACTTCGTTATTTCTACAGTGGCGCGCTGTGCCACGCCGGTGGCAGCCCTGGTTATTAACGTTGCCGTGGGTCTGTTGGGGAGCGCTGCCTTGGAGCTTCCCCTCCTTGTCTCTGTGCACCTGGTGCAGGTGGAAGGGTCTGGCGTGCCCAGCACCACGCCTCACGCCTACCCAGGGAAACCACCAAATCTGGGGGGGGGGGTTTCACGTGAAAGATGTGGGAGTGTGGTTGATTTCACGTCACCGGGTCCGAGTTAGGGTGGCACGCTGTTTTGGTAACGCCCTTCAGTTTTAGCTGGCAGGTTTTTTGTTTGTTTTTTTGGGTTTTTTTTTTGGCTAAAGCTAACGATGGTGTGGCCAGGCTGAGATGGGATGCCCTGCCTTTGCTTCCAGCAGAGGTTGCCTTTGCACAGCGGTTTATAGCCAGTAACTTTTTCTCACCTCTCACCGGTGCTGTGATTGTTGGAGCCAAGTGGACAGGGATTAAAAAAAAAAAAGCTAATTTTCAGGTTTTAGTTCAAGTTCTCGACGTGTTGAATTCTGCTAGCCACACCCGTTTGTGAGTGCCCAGTGTACTTGTGAAACTGCTGATCAGTTTAGTGTTAATGGCTGAGCTGAAGCCTTTTGAAGTCAAGTTCTGCTAACCTGCTGTGAAATACCTGCAGTTTTTAGCTTTAAAAAGACAGCTCTTGAAATATTTATTTGGGAGGAGAAAAAAGACAACACAGCAGCTTTTCTGAGGAAGGAGCCCGGTGATGCACGCAGCTCTGCTGAAGCACTGTTTATAAAAATGAAACACTGGTCAGTAGGTTTTGGAGGAATTTAGGTGAGTGTCCTCCTCAGGAACAGCAGTTAAAACACGCTGGAAACAAGCAGCTCGCTGGGCCTGCTGCTGGCCTGTCTGGATGCACACCGAGCCTGCTCCGGCTGTGTTCCCCAGTGAAACTCGTGGCACCTCTCCTTCTTTCCTTTCCCACTGTGAGCAGTGACCAGGGTGAAGGTGTCAGAGCCAAAACTATCCGACGCAGGGGCGTTTTTGCCTCAGGGTTTCCTGAGGCGCTCTGGCGGGTGGAAAGCAAAAAAAAAAAAAAAGAAAAAAGATGCTGGAACCAGGCTCGTAGGAGCGGTGCCTTTGCAGTGCCCTTAGCAGGGGTGTGTTTCCCTGCCCAGTGTGGCGCTGAGCTCTCGGTCATGACGGTTTTGGAACGCTCACGAAGAGGTAGTGTGTTCTTTTACCAGGTCAACCTACCAGTATATTGACAGGTAGCCATAGTGATGGACTCTTACAGATTGCTGCAGGGCCTCAGCCAGGAGCTCAGCAGAATGGGTTTACAGCTCAGCCAGCCACTTACCACCACAGTGAGTATTCACAAACGCGCACTCCTCTTAGCTCTCTCTCCAAAACCAGTTCCCGAACGTTCAGGACAAACACAGGCGTTAGGAGGGAGATGCGGGGGGGAAACTCCCTTAAAAAGCCAACCCCCTGCTCTCTCTTTCTCTCTCTCTCTCTCTCTCTCTCTCTCTCTCTTTTCCCTGCAGACAGCACCACGACCTGGACCGGGAGCCGGACGGCAGCCTACACGCCCACCATCCCTCACCACCAGAACGGCCACCTGCAGCACCACCCGCCCATGCACCCCGGCCACTACTGTGAGCTCCTCACACTGCTCCGGGGCACCTGCAGCTCTCTGGGATGGGGGGGGTTGTGCCTGCCCACCCTGAGCCCCCATGCCCTGCTCTGGCAGCCTGGAGCTCTTGGGGGTGTTCCCCCTGAGCCCCCAGCCCCCTGCCCTGGCAGCCTGGAGCTCTTGGGGGTGTTCCCCCTGTGCCCCCAGCCCCCTGCCCTGGCAGCCTGGAGCTCTTGGGGGTGTTCCCCATCAGGAGCTCATCTGCAGTGGTGCCATGGACATCACACTCCTCTCCCCGTGCCCAGCAAACCCATCCTTTCCTTTCCAAACCCTCTGTCCCCGAAGCTCTGCAGTCTGGCACTGAGCATTTCCCTTCAGGAAAGGGGGTGTGGGGTTGATTCGCCGAGTGGCGTTTGGGTATATTTTTTTTTATTTTTTTTTTTTTTTTTTATTTCAACGCCTGGAAGTTCCCGGCTGTTTTTCAGTTTCTAGGGGGTGTTGGAGAAGTCGTTCTTAAGCTTTAGGAAGACCTGTGTCCACGAGGCACTAAGCCAGTTTGAAAGAACTGCATGGGAGAGGGACCCTGTGCACGAAGGTTCTGTCAGCAAAGTGGTCTTTGCCACTTCGTGAGCCCCTTTAGCACACGGAGTTAAAAATGTTTTGTTTTTTTTTTTTCATCTGTGAAACAGCACAGCAGCCTCTTGTTTTGAGGCAGAGGAGGTGGGAAGGGAAGAAAAGCCACCAAACCTTTGGGGGGGTGTGTGTGTGTGTGTGTGTAGCACAGTAAATGCATTTATAAGGGGTTTTGCGTTTTCTAAATTTTGCGGCACAGAAAGCTAAAAGAGGTTTTTATTTTCCTCACGCGGTGTTTGTTTAGGGTGTCCCCCCTACTAGAATATAAAATCCATGTTCTGGTACAGGTCCCCTGCACGCAGCAGTGCCTGTTAGCCCGCGTTAGAACGGCTCTCCAGCCTGCCCCCACCAATCAAACTGTGCCCTAGGGGCAATCATTACATTTAACTGCCTTGCTCTGTTGGGATCCCGCTTCACTGACCCTGTGATCTGTGAGGAACACCGGGAGGGAAGAAGCTCTAGCCGGGGAGCGGGGGGGGGGGGGCTGTGGATGCCCCACAAATGTTTCTGGGAGCATGTGTCTCTCCGTAATTAATGTTTGTAGCTTTTCTTGGCTGCTGCCCTTCCTGGCCCCTGCAGAGCTGCGTGTTTCACACCTTCCGAAGTTGTGCCTGCTTTGACATCTTGTTGCAAAAGCTGCTGCTGCTTAAAATAAATACTACCTCTGAGTCCTTTCTCCCTGCTCTCAGCTGCCTGTGAGGGACCCGCTTAGTTCCGAAAGAGGAGAGAGCAATCCGACTCGTACCAACACTGCATTCAGTATTTTTTTTTTTTTTTTCTCTACAAAATGAGTTCTCTGGGGCTTTTTTTTTCCCCATCCTGAGGGACTGTTTCTCATGGTGAAGCCCACAGCGTGCTGGGCAGCTTGTTCAGTGACTGGAGAGGCTTTAACCAAAGTGCGGTTTCGCGGGGAAAGGAGCTGAGAGAGAAAAACCTTGTTTTCCCTTACCCCTGTAAAACAAACTGCGTGTTTTCTTTTTTCAAAGGGCCGGTTCACAACGAGCTCGCATTCCAGCCTCCCATATCGAATCATCCTGGTGAGTAGATTCTGGGCAGGTGGTGCTGATGCTGAGAGGTGCACACGTTGACACTGGGAGAAGGAGGGGGGCCGTGCTGGGTGGGATAAGTCTGGGTTTGGGGCTGGGGCACCTCTTTTGGGAGTGGTGACACACAAGCTGTGAGCTGAATTTAAAACTCAGGTTAAATTCGCTCCTAAGTGACAGACTGCAGCCCCAGACCCACCCACCCTGAGCTGGTCTCACCCCTCAGTGTCCTCGGCCCTAAACTTTTCAGGGGGCCTTGTGGCTGGGAGTTTTCACCCGTGGAGCTCAGGGCGTGCCAAACTCTCTAGGATCCATAACCCTGCAGTCCATCATCACAGCCAGATACCCTGAAAGAATAGCTGTTGCCCTCCTTTAAGATTTTGGTGCTGATGTTCCTCCTTGGGCCTTGGCATGGGCTGTCCCTGTCGTATGTGCAAGGCGATGTTTTGTTTTTAACAACAGCACAGGGGAGACTTAACACAGTTTAAAAGCCTGAAAGTTTAACTTGTTTGTTTCCTGGTCGGTTGCTAAGGCAGTGCCAGGGAGTTAAGTTGCTGATAGTTGCCGTCTGAACTTAACTGTAGCTAGATTGCATTTCCCATTATTTTGTATCTCTTCCACCCTGTTGATTTCGTCCTGCTGAGTCCTCCCAGACAGGAGCGTTTGTTTGAAGATAAAAAAAAAAAAAAAAAAAAAAACACAAAAGGAGTTGAGGCAGCTTGGTTTATTTTTTTCTAATGAAGCAGCTTGGACAGGCCTTGGAGCAGCCTGGGCTGGTGGGAGGGGTGTGGGAATGGGGTGAGCTTGAAGGTCCCATCCAGCCCAAATGAGCCTGTGGTTCCAGGATTTTCTTTGCCCTCCCCAAGAAGCAAGTCCCAGCTGCGTTACCCTTCTGTGGGGATGGATCCCTGTAGCCACCAGGAGTGCCGAGTCCCCAGAACCCCCAGTGGCTTCAGCTCGTGGCAGCGTCAGGTTTTAATGTGCCTGAGGAGGGACACCCTTAGCAGCTAAAAGCACACACAGCAACACTGCAGAAGGCTTGACAGGCACCAGGTGCTCCCAGGTGGCGCAGAAGCAGCAGATGCTCGTGCACAAAACCACCTTGCCTGCTCTGTCAGGTTCCATCTCTGGCTCGACTGGGTTTCGTGGGATCCTCTGGGGAGGCTGGGCCTGTCTGCCTGGCATGGTGCCTTCTTCCTCTGCAGACAGCCACCTCTCCCCTTGCAGGCAGCTCTTCAGACAGCCAAAGAGAAGTTAACAGGCACCTCTTTGCTGTGAAAACATTGTGCCACTGCGTTCTGCTCCCCCTCCTGACACCTCCCCGCTTTGCCCCGTCCCCGACTCTGTGTGCACAGACAAGACCCGTGTGGGATCTTTGATGTGCTTTTCCCACCCCTTGCCCTGCTCTCCCAAAGCCAGTTCCCTTTGCAGGGAGGGTGGGCAAGTACGGCTTCCCCTGGGAGGTGATTGCTCTCGTGTCTCCAGCCGGAGATTTCAGGGTTAGTTCCTGCCAGCCCAGCCCTGCCCGGGCACAAAGGCACGACTTCTCCATCCCAGAGCTGTAGTTACGAGGTGCAGGGATGCAGGTGGCTTACAGAGCCTTAACTGGGAATCATGGACTGTCCAAAAAACCTGTAAGGTGCTGACTGCAGAAGCCTGCAGCACCGAGGTGTGCTCAGGTGGCAGCCACGAGCCCGTGTTCGTCCTGGCGTGTGGCGTTTCCCTGTGCCTTTGTCCCTCAGAACTCCTCCCTGAGCGGCAGGAGCCGCTGCAGAGGGCTTAACTGATCGTCTGGGATGGATCTATGGGGCTTGCTTCCGTGCCTTTTGGGTGTGCTAACTGCGGTTGTCCTTCAGCCCCGGAGTACTGGTGTTCCATCGCGTACTTTGAGATGGACGTGCAGGTCGGGGAGACGTTCAAGGTCCCTTCCAGCTGCCCCATTGTCACCGTGGACGGCTACGTGGATCCCTCCGGAGGAGACCGCTTCTGCCTGGGCCAGCTCTCCAACGTGCACAGAACAGAGGCCATAGAGAGAGCGAGGTACCCCCAGCAACCCTGGCTGCCCGGGCAGTTCTGGCGGCGCCCCGCTTTGTGTGTCTGTGGGCTCTGCAGGGTGGTGGTGGTGGTGGTGTGTGCTTGTCTGGGCTGAGCTGGGCCTCTCTGGGCCGCTCCTGTGACGCTGAGCTGCGGGACAGAGCCCTGCAGAGCCTTGCAGCGAGTTGCCCTTCCCCACTTTGCCGCCAAGAGGCCGTGCTTTGGGGATAAAATTAGCGACTCGTGTGCGGGCTGAACGCTGGCTCTCCGCAGCGCAGGGTGGTGTGAGAAGGGCTGCAGCACACAGATTTGTCAGAGGAGCAAAGCAGGCTTCACAGGGAGCTGCTGGAGTTTCGTTTTCTCGCCGTGCTCGGGCTGGGCTTTGATGTGGGAGCGCGGAGAACCGAAGCGATCTCGCAGCTTTTCTTCCCCCTCTTTGAAAGGGGAAGGAAGAAAGCGCCTCCATGTCTCCAGGACAGTGAAAATGTTGGATTGTGATCCCAACGGAACAGTTCTGAATTTTTAGTTTATGTTTTTGAGTGACTTTCTGTAAAAAAAAAAAAAAAAAAAAAAAAACAAAAAAAAACTGTGGGAGCTTAACGCTCCTGATACTGTTTGGTTTCCCAGCCCAGTAGTGTCACCAAGTGTA
>JAODLE010122707.1:0-10120 GCA_027576695.1 Cossypha archeri | reverse complement strand
CCCAGGGAGGTTTGGAGTGCCCAGCCCTGGAGGTGTCCAAGGCAGGCCTGGCCATGGCACTCAGTGCTCTGGGCTGGGGGGATGGTGGGAATCAGGCACAGGGTGGACTGGATGGTCCTGGAGATCTTTTCCAACCTGAATGACTCTGGAATTCTGGCCCCCTCCAAATTCCACCAGCAGCAGCAGAGCTGCTTATTGGGTTATTTTCTGCACATTAATTGCCTCTCATCACACTGCCAGCTCTCTAAACAACTCTGCCATCAGTGGGAGAGTGATTTCCACCAGGAATTTCCACCTTTAGCTCTCCCAGATCTCCAGTTCCTCACCCAGCTCTTCCCTTGCTGTCAAAGAAATGCCTGGAGAGGAAAACCAGAATCTTTGTTATCCTGCTGAGAGACAAAATTGGAGCCAAAACCAGCTTTGGGAAAGGGCTGCAAAGGTGGGGAAGGAGCTCCAGCAGCTCCTCAACACCCGGAGAAAAGCTCCTTAAACAGTCAGGTTTTTAACAAACCCCCTCCAGGGGTTGTTGAACTTTCCCTGGTTTCTGCTCTGACAGTTGTTTTGCTTCGTGGTGTCAGAGGGAGCTGCACAAAAGCCTCATCCCAGCGTTGGAACAGCCTGGCAGGTCTTCCCAGCTGCCCTGGGAAAGGTTCAGCTGCGGGTTTGGAGCTGTGGAAATTCTGCCCTGTGGGGAAGGGTCGGTCACAGCAAGCTGAGAAATTCGGGTTTGCAATTTTAGATGTCCAGGAAGGCGACAGGGAGGGGTGGGAGCAGCTCCCGGGGGTCGTTTGTGGGGTGGGAGGGGAGCTTGGACAGCCTGGGGCACTTTCCCCATCCCCTGCCCGCTCCCAGCTCCGAGAAGCGCTAAAATCACACAGGGCTGGGGTTAAAATCCAAGTTTCAACCCGGGTTTATGAAGAGAATTGGTGCAGGACACCTTGGTGGGGGTTCAGCCACCCCCGTGGTGATGATTGTTCCATCCCAGGGTGGTTCTGATGTAGAGATGGGATAATCACCCTCTTGTTAGAGGGGAAAATGCAGATTTCCTTTTTCTCTCTCGGACGGGTGGCAATTCCCAGCTTTCTCTCCTGGCATCTCCACCCCGTTTAGGCGATCAGCGGGCAATTAAGGTTTAACTACAGAGGATTTAGCAGCGAAATTCCTTCTGTCACCGAGTGTGTGAGGGGGGAGGAAAAGGGTTGCGATGCCAGGACTCCAAAATATCCGTGCTGAAGGAATTCGAGGCAAAAACATCTCCCCCACACCCCCCCAACCAGCCCCGAAAATGCCAGTGATGAAAACCAGGACACCCAGGCTTTGCCAGGAGGGGGGTGGCGGGAATTTTTCCATGTTCTAAACCTGCCAAAGAGGGCTGGGATGATCAGGTTTTTGGGGAAGTAAAGGATTAATTATTTCCTCTGTAGCACGGCAGGTTCTGGCAAAGGCTTTGACGCTGCTCCAAACCCAGCTTTTTTTCCCCTCACAGAAACGCTGCTTTTCAGGGAATGTTTCTCTTTCTCCCCATCCAAATCCCTCTGCCACTCATGCTGCAACATTATTCCCTGCTCACCCTTCCAAAACTCATTATATTCTGCCTTCCTTCGCAATCTGCCTCGCTGAGAGACTTTCCAGGATCTTTGTTCCCTGCCTCGAAGTGTGAGTTGCTTTGCAAGAGGCTTTTTTTTTTTGTGCCTGAAGCCGCCTTGGGTAGAAAAAAACTCATTATTTTTTTTTAATTGGCACGTGTTTTTTTAGCTGGGGGGGTGTGGGGATGGGTAGGGGGAGAGGAGGGGCAGGGACTGAGCAGGGGCAGCACCAAGGGAAGGGCTGGAGCTGTGCCAGGGCAGGTTCAGGTTGGATCTCAGGGAAATCAGGTTGGATCAGCAGGACTTTCCTGTCCTGAGACCCTGCTGGCTGTGACCAGTGACTGGGTTGTCCTTCAGGTGTTTTCCAGTCCCTCCCAGAATAATCTTCTCCATAATTTCCCCAGACACTGAAGTGACAGTGACAGGCCTGGACTTTCCTTCTTGAAAATCAGGACAACAATCCCCAACTTCCAGTGAGTTGGGACCTCCCTGGATTCCCCAGATCCCTCAAAAATCCCATCAGGCCTCGGAGATTTGGAGGTATGTGCAGCAGCCTCATCCATTCCACATGCTTCCAACTTCCCAGGGATGCTTTTCAGCCCTGCCAAAGCAATTTTGAAGCAATGGACAACAAAAACCCTTCTGGGTTTTCCTCTTGCCCTGCTGGCAGGTGAAGCTCATCCCTAACAGGCTCCTTCCTCATCCCAAACAGGCTCCTTCCTCATCCCAAACAGGCTCCTTCCTCATCCCTAACAGGTTCCTTCCTCATCCCAAACAAGCCTCCAGCCCTTGAACCCCCTCCTGGGTTTGCTCCCTGTCCTTTCCACCGTCTCTCCCCTCCCTCTGATCACAGATGGATTAATTAAAGCAGGGAAAGTGGCTCTGATTGGCACGTGGGGGAATGTTTGGGATTAATGGGGGATGCATGGTGGGTATTAATGGATCCCCCCCTCCACTTTCAGAGCCAAATGTATTTCCTGGGACACAGTAAAAGGGATAAACATGAAATCAAACCTAATCCCAAGGCCCCAAAGCGAGGCTTAAAATAGAGTGTAAAGATGAAAGTGTGATTAAAAGCCTGTTGTCATTAATGGGCCTTGACTGTTTAGTTGCTGCCTGTTCGCTTTCTGCCTGTTTAGTTTCAAATAATCAAATCAAATCACGAGTCTAAAATGTCAGGTTTTGAGAGATTTTAGCTCCTTTATAGCTGAGATGGAGCCTGGAACAAGCAGTGATTGATGGACCTGAAATAGCGACAAAGACACACCAGAAATAGTGGCCAGGCAGAGAAGGAAAAGCTCAACCTCCCCCAAAAAATGAGGATTGTACGTGAAAATTAAGGATTGAACTGTTGGGGTGAATTAGTAGGAAGTTTGTGGAGGCTCGTTAGGAGCAGTGAAGGTGGAAGTGATAGAAAAGGAGTGAAAAAAATGGAAAAGGAGGGGGGAAAGAGTGAAAAAGGAGTGGGAGAAGGAGGGGGAAGGGAAGGGAAGGGAAAAGAACTGGGGAAAGGAGTGAGAAAGGAAGGGGAAAAGGGAATGGAAAGGGAAAGGGAAAAGGAGAGGGGAAAAGGAGGGGGGAAGAGTGAAAAAGGAGTGGGAAAGGAGGGGGAAGGGAGTGGAAAGGAGTGGGGAAAGTAGTGAAAAAGGAAGGGAAAAGGGAAGGGAAAAGGAGGGGAAAAAGAAGGGGGGAAATGAGTGGAAAAGGAGGGGAAAAATAAGGGGGAAAGGAGCAGAAAAGGAGTTTTTTTTCTCCTGTTTGGAGATGCAGGGTTTTGTTTGTGGCCAGGGGGGTTTCCCCCAGGATTCTCCCGCCGTGATTTGGGATAGGAAAGGGCTGGAAAAGGAGGATGAGGAAGGCTCTGGAAGCTCCTCGGTTTCCTCTCTGCCCTTGTGAGGTGTCAGCTCGGGGCCGGCTGAGCAGCCGCTCGCCCGGGGCGATGGAACAGCTCCTGACAGCGCCGATCCCTCGGGATAACCTCGGGATAACGGGATAGCGGCGCGGGCTTTGATGCTGAACGAGCTGAAGGGACGCAAAGAGCCCTTTTGTGAGCCCGGTTTTATCCCGGCGTCGTCAGACTCTCCTTGTCAATTAGGGCTGGTTCGTTGGAGGGGGAGGGAGGTTGTCAGAAATAATCCACGGGGATTTTTATGGCGCTTCTCATCCAGGGATCAAAAGCGTTTTGTGGTGGCGCTCTGAGCTCGGGTGGGTGTTCCACTGAGCTCGGGTTTAACTGGGGGCGGTGCTCTGAGCTCGGGTTTAATCTGGGGAGGTGCTCTGAGCTCGGGTTTAATCTGGGGAGGTGCTCTGAGCTCGGGTTGAATTTAAGGCGGTGCTCTAAGCTCGAGTTTAGTTGGTGGGGGTGCACTGAGCTCGGCTTTAATTGAGGGGTGGGGTGTGGGAAAAGGGAGAGTGGGGATTGCATGCTGAACATCCCAAAGCTCTGTGGGATTGGATGTTGAACATCCCAGAGCTCTGTGGGATTGGATGTTGAACATCCCAAAGCTCTGTGGGTGTGGGATTGGATGCTGAACATCCCAAAGCTCTGTGGGCTTGCATGCTGAACATCCTAAAACTCTGTGGGTTTGGGATTGGATGTTGAAGGTCCTAAAGATCTATGGGTTTGGGACTGGATGCTGAATATCCCAAAGCTCTGTGGGTGTGGGATTGGATGTTGAACATCCCAAAGATCTGTGGGTTTGGATGTTGAACATCCCAAAGCTCTGTGGGATTGGGTGCTGAACATCCCAGAGCTCTGTGGGTTTGGGACTGGATGCTGAACATCCCAGAGCTCTGTGGGCTTGGGATTGGATGCTGAACATCCCAAAGGTCTGTGGGATTGGATGTTGAACATCCCAAAGATCTATGGGATTGGATGCTGAACATCCCAAAGCTCTGTGGGTGTGGGATTGGATGCTGAACATCCCAAAGATCTGTGGGTTTGGGATTGGATGCTGAACATCCCAAAGCTCTGTGGGTTTGGGATTGGATGTTGAAGATCCTAAAGATCTGTGAGTTTGGGACTGGATGCTGAATATCCCAAAGCTCTGTGTGTTGGAGACTGGATGTTGAACATCCCAAAGATCTGTGGGATTGGATGTTGAACATCCCAAAGATCTGTGGGTTTGGATGCTGAACATCCCAAAGCTCTGTGGGTGTGGGATTGGGTGCTGAACATCCCAAAGCTCTGTGGGATTGGATGTTGAACATCCTGAAGCTCTGTGGGTTTGGGATTGGATGTTGAAGATCCTAAAGATCTGTGGGTTTGGGACTGGATGCTGAATATCCTAAAGCTCTGTGTGTTGGAGACTGGATGTTGAACATCCCAAAGCTCTGTGGGATTGGATGGTGAACATCCCAAAGCTCTGTGGGTTTGGGACTGGATGTTGAACATCCCAGAGCTTTGTGGGTTTGGGTTTAGATGCTGAACATCCCAAAGCTCTTGGGTTTGGGATTGGGTGCTGAACATCCCAAAGATCTGTGGGCTTGCATGCTGAACATCCTAAAACTCTGTGGGTTTGGGATTGGATGTTGAAGATCCTAAAGATCTATGGGTTTGGGACTGGATGCTGAATATCCCAAAGCTCTGTGGGTGTGGGATTGGATGCTGAACATCCCAAAGATCTGTGGGTTTGGGATTGGGTGCTGAACATCCCAAAGCTCTGTGGGTTTGGATGCTGAACATCCTAAAACTCTGTGGGTTTGGGATTGGATGTTGAAGATCCTAAAGATCTGTGGGTTTGGGACTGGATGCTGAATATCCCAAAGCTCTGTGGGTTGGAGACTGGATGTTGAACATCCCAGAGCTTTGTGGGTTTGGGTTTAGATGCTGAACATCCCAAAGCTCTTGGGTTTGGGATTGGGTGCTGAAAATCCCAAAGATCTGTGGGTTTGGATGCTGAACATCCCAAAGCTCTGTGGGTTTGGGATTGGATGTTGAATATCCCAAAGATCTGTGGGTTTGGGACTGGATGCTGAACATCCCAAAGCTCTGTGGGATTGGATGTTGAACATCCTGAAGCTCTGTGGGTTTGGGATTGGATGGTGAACATCCCAAAGCTCTTGGGTTTGGGATTGGGTGCTGAACATCCCAAAGCTCTGTGGGTTTGGATGCTGAACATCCCAAAGCTCTGTGGGTGTGGGATTGGATGCTGAACATCCCAAAGCTCTTGGGTGTGGGATTGGATGGTGAACATCCCAAAGTTCTGTGGGTTTGGGATTGGATGCTGAACATCCTGAAGCTCTGTGGGTTTGGGATTGGATGGTGAACATCCCAAAGCTCTTGGGTTTGGGTGCTGAACATCCCAAAGCTCTTGGGTGTGGGTTTGGGTGCTGAACATCCCAAAGCTTTGTGGGATTGGATGCTGAACATCCCGAAGCTCTGTGGGATTGGGATTGGATGTTGAAGATCTTTAGGAGCTGTGGGTTTGGGATTGGATGCTGAACATCCCAAAGCTCTGTGGGATTGGATGCTGAACATCCCAAAGCTCTGTGGGTTTGGGATTGGATGTTGAAGATCTTCAGGATCTGTGGGTTTGGGACTGGATGTTGAAGATCTTTAGGATCTGTGGGTTTGGGACTGGATGCTGAACATCCCAAAGCTCTGTGGGATTGGATGCTGAACATCCCAAAGCTCTGTGGGTTTGAGTTTGGATGCTGAACATCCCAAAGCTCTCTGAGTTGTCCTTGCCCATCTCCCACCTTCACCTCTCCCTCCAAACCTCTCCTTTTCCCCGCTGGTGACGAATCCCCCTGGGTGCCTCCCGTGCAGATCCTGGGCCTGGTGATCCTGTGCGTGGGGATTTACGCCGAGGTGGAGAGGCAGAAGCACAAGACCCTGGAAGGGATTTTCCTGGCTCCAGCCGTCATCCTGCTCCTGCTGGGGGTCACCATGTTCGTGGTGTCCTTCGTGGGAGTGGTGGGGAGCCTCCGGGACAACCGCACCCTGCTGAAGATGGTGAGACCCTTGGGGTGGGATGGAAGGTGGGAGGGTTCTCAGGGAGGAAAATTGGTGTATCCTGAGTCATCTCCATGACTTTGTGTGGGTTGAAACCCCCTTTCTGGATGGAAATCCTGCCTAGTGTTGCTTCTCCACCCTCTCAGCTCAGCCGTGGGTTGGTGGAGAGGGAGTGGGGAGAGGATGGGTTTAAGTTGGTGTAAAATGCCCTCATTTCCTATTTAAATTGTGGGTAAAACAGCCAATTGCCCAGTTTTCCATGGCTGCATCCTTCCCAGCAGGCTGGTCCTTCCTCCTGGGACTACAAGGGGATTATTTTGAGGGTTGAGATCTCACCTCTGGTGGAGCAAAATCTCCACTGCTGAGCTGATTTTACCTGTGACGATGCCAAGAGAAAACAGCTTCGTTTCCTTCCACAGGGGAGTTGTAAACAGAGGGGAAAAAATCCCCTGGGAAGTCCAAATTGGAAGAGATCCAGGTCTTTAGGGCAAAGCTGTTCACTTCCAACCTGCTTTCCAGGGTTTTTGGTGGTGTGTTGAGCACCTTCCCTGCAGCTCCTCGAGGGGGTGACAGCTCTGCCTCCAGACAGGGGGTTTGGAAGGGGAATTTTGGGGACAAAACTCCCATTGTGGGTTATTCCCCACGGCAGGAATGGAGCTGCTGAGATCCACAGGGAGAAAATCCCAACCCACAGGGGCAAGATTGGGATTATTTGGTTCCCTCGAGCTGTGCCCGCTGAAGATTTGATTTGTCCAACGAGCCGTGAAACACAAACGAGCTCAGATTTCTGTCGCCAGGGACAATTCCCGCCCTCTGATGTGTCAATTTACCACTTACAAATCCTCTCTGAGTGCTGGAATCAGGATTAATGGGAATTCAGGGGTGTTAACACAGAAAACAAGGCGTTATCAGGAATTGGAAGTGCTTCTCCTGCCTTGGGATCAGCCAAAAGGAGGAACAGGATGAGAGCTTGGACAGCAGGTGGACAAAAAAAAAAAGCAGGTGAAATGTTCTCCACCCCAACAAAAACTCAGCTCTGGAGGGAAAATAATTTCTAAATGCAAAGTTGTAAAGCCACTCTCTCGCTCTCCCTCTGCAACTGGACAGAGGAGAGAGAAAAACCAACTGTGAAGGATTAGAAAATTATAGAGTTATAGATAGAAATTTATTAGATATTACATTGATTATTATTATAATTATAATACAATTATTATAGAATTATGTATATAAAATAGAGTTAAATAATGGCACAGCACAGATTTTAGGGTTTGAAGGGGTTAATGATGGCACAGCACAGATTTTAGGGTTTGAAGAGGAGCACGAGGTGTCCAATCAGGGGGCCATTGTGTGGATGGGCAATTGTTCTCCTGGCAAGATAAATCCCCCCTGGAGGAGCCTCAGCTCCTGCTGATTCTGAATCAGAGCAATCAGAGCCACACAAGGAGCTCTTGGAGCTGAGCTGGGCCAAGCAGCTGGGTTTTATTCCCTGATTTTATGAGGGGGAAAAAGGCCAAAATGAAGGTGGAAAACGTTGTGACACATCCCTGTGCCGGCCTCAAATCATCCCCAGGAGCAGCCCCTGGAAATGGGGCTTCAAACAGAGGAGCTGAAAAGACTAATAAATAAATTTTATTTCTGCATTTGGAATTGGGTGAAAATGGTTTGAAAGAGTGAAATGGTTTAGTGGAATTAGGAAATAATTTTAAAGACTTGCTGAGGAAACAGTTGTGAAATAGTTTGAGTCACTGGTGAAATGGCTTAAAACAGGGATCAATGGAAGAGTTAAAAGAGATATTAATGGAATAGTTTAAAACAGTTATTAATGGAAGAGTTGAAACAGTTATTAATGGAATTGTTTAAAACAGTTATTAATGGAAGAGTTGAAACAGTTATTAATGGAATTGTTTAAAACAGTTATTAATGGAAGAGTTGAAACAGTTATTAATGGAATTGTTTAAAAGAGTTATTAGTGGAATAGTTTTAAACAGTTATTAATGAAAGAGTTAAAACACTTATTAATGGGATAGTTTAAAACAGTTATTCATGGAATAGTTTTAAAGAGTTAATTGAATAGCTTGCAAGAATGAATTGAATAGTTTGAAAGAGTGAATTGAATAGTTTAAAAGAGTTAATATTTGGGGGGGGCAGTGCCTGCACTTGACCCATTTTGATGTTTGATTTGGGTATGGAAGAGTTTAATGGAATAATTAAGTAGTTTAAAAGAGTTGATGATGAAATAGTAGTGAAATAGTTTAAAAAAGGTATTGGTGAAAGAGTTTAAAAGAGTTAATGGGATAGTTTAAAATAGTTAATTTAATTTAATGCTCCTGAAAGTGGAGGGAAGGAGGGTCTAAGAGGTGACATCCATCTCTGTCCATAAAAATCTCCTTTTTGGGGGGGATTTTGGGGAAAATCAGCGTGTTCTGGATGCTGCAACCACCCTGCTCTTGAGATGAGGGGGGAGGGTAACAGAGCTACAGCCAAGGAAGGGTTAAAAGCAGCCAAAAATAACCCAGCTGGAAGTTATAAAAGTAAAAAAAAAAAAAAAGTGGGGAAAGGAGGTTTTTGGCAGGTCTGGTGAGGGGGCAAATTTGGCCTGCAAGAAAAAGGGCAGAGAGATAACTGCAAGACTTGGATGGACCACCAGGAATTTCAACTGGATTTTAACGGTCCCTTCCAGCCACTCCCTGGCTCTGTGTTTCTGTGAGATGCAGGAAGGATGGAAAAGCTCCTGGAATAAGGAAAAGAACCAGGGAAATCTGGGGTTGATGTTTAATCAGAGCAAACTCTGCCTGGGAAGAGCTGCTGTGATGCCACCCCCGCAAGGAAAACAGGCTGAACAATCAACAAAACACCAAAAATCTCCCCAAATCCTTTCCTTTCCACCCACCCCAGCAGCACCTGGGGGGCTCAGAAAGGAAAATATTTGCTTTATGATGCTCCACTTCCTCCGTCAGCAAAGGATGAGATAACAAGGGTGGTGATTTCTGGAGAGCCCAGGAAATAACCCCAAAACCATGAGAAGAAAGGAACCCACCAACACATTCCTGGGGATTTTGCAGCAGGACACTGAGGGGATGCTGAGGGTGGAGATGCTGCTCTTGAATCTCTCTGCCCTCCTGATGAACTGAGCATGAAAACACTGCAGGCAGAGCAGAAACTGCTGCTGAATTCCAGAAATCCGGTGCCTTTTTGGCTGAGAAAAATTGAATAATGCTCAGGCCTCAAAGAGAAGGTGCCACAAACCCCCCTGGGATGGGATTTGAGAGGGGTTGGAGGGAATTTGCTCCTCATCCCAGGTACATTCTGTCTTCATGCAAATAACCCCCAGCAATTTTGATTTTTATCCATTTTTAACATCACTTCCCCGGCAAAGGGGCCAATTCAGTCCCACCGCAAGGAAAGGGTTTGTCCTACAAATATCACCCCCAAGGGCTGGAAAATCTGGACTTCCCACCCTCCAGCTAAAAAGAAAGGTGTTGGATTTAATTTCTCTTCCTCCAAAGCACAAATCCCCCTGGTTTGTTTTTTTTTTTTTTTTTTTTTTGGGGGGGGTTAAAGGGCAGCAACCCCCACG
>JAODLE010122496.1:0-10142 GCA_027576695.1 Cossypha archeri | reverse complement strand
GGGATGGAGGGACAGGACACAGGGAATGGCTTCCCACTGCCAGAGGGCAGGGACAGATGGGACATTGGGAAGGAATTCTTCCCTGTGAGGCCCTGGCACAGGGTACCCAGAGGAGCTGTGGCTGCCCCTGGATCCCTGGAAGTGTCCAAGGCCAGGATGGATGGGGCTTGGAGCAGCCTGGGATACTGGAAGGTGTCCCTGGGTGGAACTGGATGGGCTTTAAGGTCCCTTCCCACCCAAACCATTCCATGATCCTGTAATCTCTGCCATGAATATTTACAGAACTCAGTGACTCTCAACACCCCCGACCCATGGAAATCATGAGGGTAACCAGTGGCAGGGCAGGGAATGAGCATCACTGCCCCTGGACCTCCCCACCAGCGAGGAAAACCCCGGGATACACACGGGGATAAACCCAGGGGTTGCTCCTGTGGCAACACAAGCAACTTCTGGGTTCCCAAAACAGGGAATGGAGCTGGAGCAGCACCTCCTGTGGGGAGGGAAGAGAGAGGCAAGGGTTGGGTGGAATTCTCAGGAATTTCCCAGCCTCTGAATCAGGAAACAACTACTGGGTGACCCACCCTGGCAGCAGCAACACTTGATTTGAGGGCAACTCTTGCTTCTCTGGGCTGGGGAGAGTTTGAGTTTTGAAATTCAGTCCCAGCCCACGAGGGAATGGATTTGAACCCTGTAACTCCACAGAGAAACCCCGAGGCTGCTTTCCATCCCCAGACATTTCCATGGAATGCATGTGTCAGGAAGCACATCAGCTGGCTTCTCCCCCAAATCAGAAGTGTTTAAGAAGCAATAAGGCTTTAATGCCTGTTTTTCTTGCTTCGGAAGGTGCTTGGGGATGATAAATGATAGGCAATTTCATGGCTGGAATTTCAATTTCCCAAAATATTAGTGCTGTTCTCCACCTCCGAGAGCTCCCTCTTGGCAGTCTCCTGCACTGCTTCCTTCTTCCCTGTTTCTGAAATTATTTTGGGGTCAGATATCCGGTTTTTTGGGGTCTGGCAAGGTCTGGGGGAGCTGGTCAGCAGCGCTCAGCCCCATCCACGTCCCGTCAGGAGAGAGTTTGGAAAGCTGGAAGTTTTTATTTTGGCATTTTTCAACTGGAACAGCCCTTCTCTTGGTTTGAGAGATGTTTTGATGCAGCCAAAGCAATTTAAAAAGGAAACAGAAATAAAAAAGCTCCAATATTGTGAAATGTTGCTGTTTCAGAGAGATTAAATGTGTCCTTTACAGCAAAGGAGTTTCAACTGAGGTTTGTTTTTTATGAGTATTTTCACAGGGGGAAAAAAAAAATCACATTTTGCTGAAGTGAAGAGGAGGAAAAAACAAGGGGTGTTTTTAGGTTGGGACAAATGATTCCTTGAGCCCTAAATGAAGAAAAATCAACGACTAAAAAGCCTAAAATAAGCAAATATTCAAGGCAGGTGTCCCAGTGACGAGCAGTTCTGTGAAATTTCCACAATTCCTTGTTGTTTTTCCCACTCACCTGTGCTGCTTCGCTTCCTCCTCCCGCCCAGGGAGCTGCAAGGGGGTTCCAGGCTGTTCCAGAGACACAAATTAAGCGATTTTTATCTGCCAGCAGCCTCGGTGCCAACACCCCGTGCCAGCTCCAGCCTGTCCTCAAGAGGCCCCTTTGGAAACACCCCCCCGTTTCCTGGAGCAGGGGATGAATCCTGACGTTCAGGGCTGTGCAGGGAAGGTGGGGTCAGGACCACTGTGCCACCACAAGTCCTGGCACAAAGCCACCTGTCCCTGCACCGGGTGCTCCCAAAGCAAAGCCCCGGGAATTTTTGGCATCCGGGAAAGCTGGGACCTGGAAATCTGGCAGGCAGGAAATCTGCTATCCTGGAAACCTGGCACACAGGGAAAAAAAAAACAACATCCAGAACCCTGAAAATCTGGTAGCCTGAAAATGCAGAAGGTCAGGAACCCTCAAAAAAACTGGCACCCTGGAAGTCGGGCACAGAGAAAATTTGAGATCTGGGAAACCTTGTGTGTGGAAAATTTGGCACTTAGAAAACCTGGTGCCCTGTAAAAATCAGGTGTCCTGAAAATTTAGCATCCAGAAAGGCTGATATCATGAAAATCTGGCTCCCAGGAAATCCGACACCCAAAAAAATCTGGAGGACAGAAAATCTGGTACCCAGAGGATCTGGCACCCCCCAAAAAAAATCTGGAACCCAAGAAATATGTTACCCTGAAAACTTGGTACCCAGAAAATCTGGCACCCTGAGAATCTGTTACCCAGAGAACCTGGCACCCCCCAAAAAATCTGGCCTCTTGAAAAGCTGGGGCCCTGACAATCTGGCATCCAGAAAAATTGGTACCCGGGAAATCTGGCATCCCAAAACACCTGAACATCTGGAAGTCTGGCACCCTGAAAACCTGGCACCCTGAAAATCTGCCCCCTGGGGAGCCCCAGCCCAGCCCCAGCCCCTCACAATCCCATGCCACCCCTCTACCTGCTGCTCCCAGGGGGGACCCCCCTGCACCTCCAGCAGCCCTGAGGAGGGGCTGGGATGGGGAAAGAGCACCCACTGCCCCTAAAATTGCTTGGGTCGGGAGCTGGTGAGGGAAAAGGAGGAGGAAGCTTCCACCTGAGAAGTCGAGGCCCCTCACTCCAAGGCAGATGGGATGGGGAGAACAGGAGGGAGCCACCCACGGTGCCTGTGGGAACCAGGAGCTTTCCCAGTCTGTCCAAACCCGCTGGGAGGAGCCCACAGGAATGCTGGACAGCTGCCACCCCACTTCACACCTCTGGAAACCGCAGCAGGCAGCAGCTGGCACCGAGGGGGGGCTTTTGGGGAGCCCGAGCCTTCAACTGAGCCACGTGGACCTGCAGGGCCACCCCACACAGCTTGTCCAGCATCCCTGCTCCCTTCCCAGAAGGAACCCTCTGCCTCTGGTCTCCCAGCAGCCGTGGAAAGCCTGTGCCTTGCTGAGGGCCTCTCCTCAAGAGCAGTGGTGCATCCCCCTTGTGCAGGGTGGTGCTGGCACAGAAAATAACAAACAAATCAGGATAAACCAGGCAGGTTTTCACCTGCCCGTGGCAGCAGAGTCCAGGTGATGTGATAGCCCGGAGTTACTCAAGAGTGAGTTCAAAGTCTGGTGAGCAATGAAAAGACAGACAATTGCTGCTGATGCATCACTGGCAGAAGGTCCCTGTGGCTGCTGAGGGGGGTGGTGCCCATCCCTGTGCCCAGGCCAGGGAAAGCAGCAGGATCCCCCCTGTGCCATCACCCCAAGGGCTGCTCATCTGGATCAGCTGCATCCAGAAGGGTCACCCCAGGGCTGGGAGCAGCTGGAATGCCTGTGGAATGTGCTGTGCTGCTCCAGGGGGTAATGACCTCTCCCAAAGGACGCCTGGGACACGATCCCAGCTGCTCTGCTGGCCTGGTGGTGTCCATGAAATGCTGCTCCAACCCTGGTGCTGCCAGTGCCAGAGGGGTTTGTCCTTCCAGGGGCTCAGGGGACAGATGGACTTGTCACCCCCGGCCCTGTGGCATCACTCCAGCCCTGCCCGTGTCCATCCTGGGCAGGGAGAGGGACAATCCAAGCCCTTGGAACCCACCTGGAGCACCCCCACGGTGCCAGCGCCGTGTCCCCTCCTTGGTGACCCCCCACACACCCCCCGAGCAGAGGCAGCACCTTCAGCCTGCTTTCTTGGCTCAGGATAATCCTAATTTTGAGCCCAGCTCTTTGTGCTCTGCGTGGGCAGAGCATCCCCAGCTCCCTCCCCCAGCCCCTGGCTGTTTATTTTAGTGTATCTTTGGGAAAGGGGCCATCGGTGGCAGGCGGGGATGTTTAATCAGGCCCGTGTTTACTTTCGGAGCCACTGTACAAACAACACAGTGTGGGGAAATTAAACAAACACCGGCTCTGAAGTCGACATAATCAGCTTAAACTCCAAGGATAATTACACGAGTCCAAATCTCCAGTATCCCAAAGCCAGGCAGCCGAGGGCTGGCTCCAGCACCTGACAGAAATATGAGTTACTTTGAAAGATAACCTTGTGAGCTGCAATTAACTGCAGGCTTTGACAGCCACCGAGCCCGCGCTGAAAATAGCCCAAGGAAAACAAAGCCGAGCTTTGGCTCTGCCCCCGCAGCAATCCCAACCTAAACACGGCAATTAAAAGCACCTCGAGAGCAGGGTGGGATTTCATCACACAGCGTCTCCCGCTCGCTGGGAGGGAGCTGATGCCCAATAAACCCCTCTTCTGTCAGCGCGGGCTGTGGGAAAAGCCGCGCAGTGGCTCTGGGAGTGCAGCCTTTCCACGGGGGGGGAGAGGGGTTTGGGTGTTCCCTGCAAAAAGTCTGCAGGGAAACGGTCCATTGGAGAGACTGCTGACAAAAATGGGGGGGTGGGAGGGGGGGCGGCCTGGCCTTGGCGACCCCCACCCCCCCAAAACGACCTTAATGAGCGGGGGAAAATCCGGGGACGTTCGTGGTCCCGAGGAGAGCCGGGTACTGCGGGAGGAGGGTCGGGGAGGGCAGCAGGGAGGGGACCTGGGGGCAGCTCCCCGGGGAGGGGGCACACAGACCCCTCCCCAGTGCCCCTGGCCCGGGGACCGGACACGGAGGGGTGAGAACAGAGGTGATGCCACTCACAGGCAAGCGATGCCATGCCCAGGTGGTGATGCCAGCGGTGCCACACCCAGACAGAGATGCTGCGCCCGGACAGGGGATGCCACGCTTGCCCCACCAGCCCTGCACCCCCTGCTGTCCTGCAGCAGCGCCTTCTCAGCCCTTCACTTCCATCCCTGCGCCTCTCAGACACCTTCCCGGCAGAAACATCTCGGCCCAAACATTTTGGCAGCGCTTTCACCGCTTCCTCTCCCCGGATTCCCAGATGGTCGCGGCTCAAAATACAAACACATCCCCAAACCGGGGTGTGTGTGGGGGGAACTTCCCAGTCCTGGCTCTGCCTGCCCCCCTTGGCTGGCGGCCTGTGTTGTCACCGTCTGTCACCCCCCTGACGGCCGGGCTGCAGCGAACCCGCTCCTCTCCTGCTCATCCCGCGCTCCCGGCCACCCGCGGCTCGTTGGGATGCTGGCTGGCCGCGAGGGGGAGGAAAACAACCTGCCACCTTCCCACTTGCACCAGAGCCTCGGGGAACAGCCCCTTCCCCCGGGGCCGGGAGAGGGAAAGCCTCTGAACAGCGCAGCCCATCCCGGCGCTGCCTCTCCCGCAGATCCCGCGGATCCCGAAGGCGAGAGGGAACCTCGCTATAAACTTGGTGGGGTTCCCTGTCAGCTGAGAACGGAGCTTGTGAAATTACCCTGGAGGGGGGATCACGGCCTTGCTCGGGCTTGACGCCCTTTTCTCTCCCCAGCCTCTGTTCTGGGGCAGATTTTATCGCGCTTCGCTTTGCCGGGACCCTTCCAGGCAGGGCTTGTGACATCCTGATTAGCATAATGAGGGCAGGTGGATCCATCCCGCATCCTCCTGCCTTCCGTGGCTCAGATCCTGAGCGAGGAGAGGTGTCAAGAGCTGCCGGCAAGTTTTGCAAGTATTAAGGTAATGAAACAACTCGGTGGTGTTGAATTATTAAAGGCCCTTTTTTTTCCCTGCGTTTCTGATATTTTATTCCTTTTATTAAACGTGTAAGTGAGGTATCAGGCAGATGGGCTGCTTTCCTTCTTCCTGCTTTCCCAAAAGTGGCAGAAAAGGAGGGAAAGGCAGATCCAGGCTGGTGCAGCTGCTGGGGGTGGGATTGGATGGATGAGCCCGAGCATCCCATGGCAAAGCAGGGGCATTTCCCAGTGTTTGGAGGTGATGGGGGGACACTCAGCCACCTTTTCCTATGGTATTAACTTAAATATTCTTCATTAAGCACCCCAAGAGAGGAGCAATACTCTAATCACATAATCCTGGAACGATTTGGGTGGGAGAGGGCTTAAAGCCCATCCAGCTCCACCCCCTGCCACGGGCAGGAACACCTTCCAACCAGACCAGGTTGCTCCAACCTGGCCTGGGAACACTTCCAGGGCTGGGATGTATAATATTCCAAGCTTAATTATCATCTCAGCATAATAGGAAGGCGATATTTCCACCCCATGAGCCGTGCCAATCAGGCAGCCGTGAGCGCGGCGCTCCCAAACAAATCCTTATTAACTCCCAGATATTGGAGGCAGGGAGCAAGCTGGAGCCAATCTTAAGTGAAAATTAATGGCAAATTCTTGTAACCACATTAAGAACCATCTCAGTTCATTTGAAAGCAGTTAAACATGAAAACAATATGAAAGCCATCTTGTGTGCCTGGAATATAAATATTTGTCCTTCCCCTTGCCAGAGCAGCAAGAAAAATGAGGAGCCGTTGGCATGTGAGCTTTGTATAAACACCCTCACAAAAGGCCGACGGTTGATGGATTAAACTATTTGTCAATTTTTCCATTTCCTTCGTCAAAAAGTAATTAAACATTAAGCAGATGTCAGGGTCTAATTGGTTCTGGGGAATATTGCACAATGGGATTTATGGCAATTGGGAAGTTGTAAGAACACGCCTGCAAACAGGCAGGGCTGTGCCAGGGGGGGTGAGGGCACAGCTCAGCCTCTTCTGGGGTTAAACCTGCCTGGCTTTGGAATCAGGGCTGCCCTGGGAATTTAGGGGGTGGCTCCCCTGCAGTTGGGATGCTCTCAGCATCCCAGGAGCACTGGAGTGGGCAGGGATGGGGATCATGACCCTGCTGTTCCTCCCGGGCACCTTACACAGAAATTCAAGTATTTCCTTTCCTTTGAACCCTTTTTCTCCCTTTTCCTCCGTGGCTGAATGGGAGAGGGGAAAACAAATACCCTCCAGGCTGCCTTTGTTTCGATTTTTTTATTTTCCTGCTTTTTAAACCGAAGGGAAAGCCCAGTACAAAAGAAGGAAAGACCCATATTAGAATATATTTTGTGAAATTTATGGCCCAAACTGTATTTTCCTTTGTGTTTTGTGCCCCAATTCCCTGGCTGCTCAAAGCAGAGGGGCCAGCATCCCCATGGTTCCCATTATCCAGGGGAGCACTGGTGCCAGGGGGTGGAACCCAGGGGCACGGGGGGATGCACTGGCTCTTCAACAAGAATTCCCATTACATTGGTCATCCCTACTGGAAACCTTACAGCTGAAAACTGGGAATATGGGCCCATTTAGGCATCAGGAGCAGGAGCCTCTGGCTCCAGGGATCAGTACCCAAAACACCCTTAACTGTGGGATTGGCACACACAGGACTTGGGACAAGGCATGGAGGGACAGGACACAGGGAATGGCTTCCCACTGCCAGAGGGCAGGGAGAGATGGGATACTGGGAAGGAATTGCTGGCTGGGAGGGTGGGCAGGCCCTGGCACAGGTTGCCCAGAGAAGCTGTGGCTGCCCCTGGATCCCTGGCAGTGTCCCAGGCCAGGTTGGAGCACCCTGGGCTGGTGGAAGGTGTCCCTGCCCATGGCAGGGGGTGGCACTGGATAATATTTAAAGTCCCTTTCCAGCCAAACCATTCCAGATTCCCTAATTCCATGATGCCCTGGTGCTGCTGCTGCTGAATGCAGCAGTCCCAAGGCACATTTCCCTGGGAGCAGGGAAGCTCAGAGCTGTTATTCCCTGGCCTTTTATCCCCTCCCTTATTTAACCAGAGAAATCCAGCAGTTTGCTCAGTGTCTGAGCACAGAACCCCCCCAGCCCCTGAGCCCTGGCCAGTGTTTGTGGCACAGATGGATGTCACCCCTGGACTGGTGTTTGCTCCCCTCCCTCTCCCAATCCTGCTCCTTCTCCACACCAAACTGTTCATCCAGCAGGGAAAAAAACCCCACAGTATCAGCAGGGCAGGACTTGTGCTGAGCTCGGAGCAGGAGAGGAGCAGGCTGGGCTTCCCTGCTCATCCCAGCCCATCCCAGCCCCTCCAACCCCTTCCCTGAGGGCTGGGGCAGGCAGAGCGTGCTAAAAATTCCCATTCTAATTTACAATAAAGACATGGGAACAGTGACATTTACTGCAGCCCTTGTGCTCATTAAAACAGTCTCATTGCCTCATTAATTCCATTTTTCAGAAATTATGTTCATTTTTATGCACTGCATTGGCTCCTCATGCATTTCACATGCTGCTATTCCACATTTAAGGAATATGTCTCGGAGAGGTTTCCAAATCAGCAATCCCAGCGCCCTAGAAGCGAAATAATTACTTTTTCCATTGCTAGTTCCTGTTAACCCACTCAAGATAAATAAAATTAATGCGACTACATTTGTCATGTGAATTTAATTATTGCAAACAGCATTAGCCTGGGCTGTAATTGCAGAGCAAATGCGCTCCATGATATCCAGACTCTGCCAGTGGAATTCAGGAGCGGATGTTTTCGTGTGGCCAAAACCCCCGGGAGGCAGAGCTGGGATGGTGCAGAGGGAAGGGCTGTCCCTGAGCACAGCCATGGCCAAAGGGGCTCCAGGAGAGCTGGACAGGGGCTGGGGACAAGGCATGGAGGGACAGGACACAGGGAATGGCTTCCCACTGCCAGAGGGATATGGGGAAGGAATTGCTGGCTGTGAGGGTGGGCAAGCCCTGGCACAGGTTGCCCAGAGAAGCTGTGGCTGCCCCTGGATCCCTGGCAGTGTCCCAGGCAGGTTGGAGCACCCTGTGCTGGTGGAAGGTGTCCCTGCCCATGGCAGGGGGTGGAATGGGATGAGCTTTAAGATCCCTTCCCACCCAAACCATCCCAGGGTTCTGTCATTCCAGTTCTGCTCCCTAAGGCTCCCAGTGTCCCAAGTTCTCAGCCATTGGCACCTGCAGGAACATCTTGCACTGCCCCAGTCCCCATCTTATCTCTTCCAGTATTTTCCACCTTTCCCAGCACCAAACTCTTCTTCCCTGCACCTCCCTGCAAGAGGCAGCTCTTCACCACCCAACTGTCCACCTTGTTCCAGCTCAGCCAAACCACTGAGATATATATATATATAAAAATATATAAATATGTCTATATATATATTTATTCCCCTGCCTGTGCCTCACAGCTCCTCTCCTTCTCCAGAATCAATTATTTAATCCCCACTGTATTATTTAGGTCTCTGCAGCATCCTGGGCTGGAGATTGCATGGAAAATGCTCCACAGACTAAACCAGGAAGGCAGCACATCCATTCCCAGCTGGGAAAGGGGCCCTGGAAAAGAGGGACTGGTTGCTCCTCAGCTAACCTGGCTTGGCATGCATGTTTGAGGCTGTTTTCCATGAGGAAAGAGGCCTGGGATGACGCTGGGCTCTGCTCTGCCCTTGTCAGGATGCACAGTGGGGGTGTACGTTGGGATATCCAACATTCCTGAGGGAATGGTTGGTTGGATTTCGTTCCCAGGGTTTCTCTAAGTGGTACCAGGCCACAGGTTACACACAGGGGCACGTGTTGTTTGGAAGGTCACACAGAGAACCTTGGAAAGTGCCAGGACCTTAATGAGAACCAGGGAAATGCAAATGGGATCCGGTGGGAAAAGGAGCTCCTACACACGGCCCCTGTGCCAGGCAGAGGAGCATCCACAGGCTCAGAGGTGATCATGGAATCCTGGAATGGTTTGGGTTCAAAGGGACATTAAAGATGATCTAATTCCACCCCCTGCCATGGGCAGGGACGCCTTCCACTAGCCCAGGTTGCTCCAAGCCCCCTCCAACCTGGCCTTGGACACTTGCAGGGATCCATCCACAGCTTGTCTGGGCAAACAACACTCAGGAGAGCAGAAGAGCTGGAAAACCTCAGGTCACCTCCCGCTTCAGCACTTGGTGGCTCTGCCGAGTTCCCACACCTGCTGGGTTCCCACGCTTTTCCTCGTGGATTAAACCCCAGGGATCCATCCCCCGGTGCAGCCACCGCACACCCCGAGGGCTCCCGGAGCCACCGGCACTGCTGAGGAAGCCAAGGTGAGCCTCAATAACAGCCCTAAATAAAAACCATTCCCAGCCTCGGAGAAAAAAAAAAACACACCTCTTTTTTTTTTTTTTTTTTTTTGGCTTATTATTCTTTCCAAGTGCCCTGTCGAGCAGCAGAGCTCACAAACACCGGGAGCTACGCAAACAGCAACTCTTTATTTGCCGTGTTTGCTCAGCCAATATTGACTTTGCCGCCTGACACTGCCGCTATTGAGCTCGGCTCCCCCCCCCCCCCCCCCCCCCCCCCC
>JAODLE010122184.1:0-10176 GCA_027576695.1 Cossypha archeri | reverse complement strand
CCTCCTTCTCCTCCTTCTCCTCCTTCTCCTCCTTCTCCTCCTTCTCCTCCTTCTCCTCCTTCTCCTCCTTCTCCTCCCATCCCTGATTTTTTTCAACTTGCACCAGCAACTTCCCCAGCGCTCCCCTTAATTGAATTACTCTCCTCGACGGTTGAAGATTATACAGAGTGTAGCAGTTTTAAAAATGCTAAACTTTGCTGAAAAGGCGAAGGGGGAGAGCTCTGTGCTGGGGGATTAGGTGGAGCTATTGTGTGAGGGCAAGTGTGTTTCTTGCTGCCTTTCACCTGCTTTTATCAGCTGGGTTTTATCGGCCCTTAATGCCTCAGGTTTGAGGAATTCTGGTTTCTGGGTCACACACATCACCTGTGTTGGGGGGAGGCTTGCAGGAAATGTGATACAGATCCAAATATTAATAATTATCGCATGGCAACACCTCTGCTTTCTCATAATTTGTTTGGATTGAGTGGGCAGAACTGAATGCAACAGAAATATTTGAGTTTCTGCTGCAGCTTCCAGGGGGTGAGCAGGTCTGAAGGGCATCAGCCTGTCCACGAGAGCCAAAGGACTCCCCGTTGCCTCTCCCTGTGGTGACACTTCTGCACCCAGTAAGGCCCCGGAGAAAATGACAACCATCTCTTTAGTCGGGAAATGAGAGTTGTGATGTTGCAAAGACAGGTGCAGGGTAATAACTTGTGGACTGTAACTGTCTGGGGAGCTCTGGGGAGCTGTGCTGTTGCATAACTGCTGGTCCAGGCCCTGCTGAGCAGGGTGTGTTTTATGGGAGGGCTGGAGAGCTGCGGGTGCTTCTCCTGTAACCTGAAGCTGGTGTCACCCTGCTCACGGTCCTGCAGGGACTGCCATCCCTCTGCAACTTGAAACTCCCTTGGTTTTTAAGGAATTCTCAGCTTACCAGCTCCAGAGAGCTGTTAGTTTGTCCCGCTGGTGGTTTGAAAGCTCATCCCCTTCCCGCCTGTTTAAAATTCCTGGTGTTGGTTTTCCGTTGGATATTTGGGGTTGTGTTTGGACTGTCTGCATTTCCCAGGAGTTGTTGAACTTGGGTTTCTCGGGTGCACAGGGAATATCAGCAGTGCATCCCAACAAAAGGGGAGGTCAGGCAGAAACACCAGGGTGGAGGAACGGCATGGATGGACCAGGAGCTCCTGGACAACCTCAGAGCCAAAAGGGAAGCCCACAGAGGGTGGGAGCAGGGACAGGTGGCCTGGGAGGAGTGCACGGGAATCGCTGGGAGAAGAGGAGGCTCCAGGGGGACCTGAGAGCCCTTTCCAAGGCATAAAGGGGCTCCAGGAGAGCTGGAGAGATGGGATATTGGGAAGGAATTCTTCCCTGTGAGGGTGGGGAGGCCCTAGCACAGGTTGCCCAGAGAAGCTGTGGCTGCCCCATCCCTGGAAGTGTCCAAGGCCAGGGTGGAGCAACCTGGGCTAGTGGAGGGTGTCCCTGCCATCCCAAACCAGTCTGTGGTTCTTTCCCAGTGTAACCAGCTTGGGGTCTGATCCCTCCTCACTGTCCTAAGGACCTTGAATTGCACCACTGCCCTTTTTCTCCCTCCCTTCCTGCAGCAGTGTCTGTCAGAGAAAAAGGCCTCAGTGTTTTGTGGTGCCTGTTCTCGTGGTGCCTTTTGATCCCTTGGCTATTTGTGGAAGCCTCTGAAGGAGCTGCATCTGTTCTGGAAAGGAGGAGTAGCTGTGCCTTCCTGCACTCTGGTGTCTTTTCTGTCTGTAGCTGAGAAACAGTCTGGGATTTTAACCAAATGATCATCTTTTCTCTTGGTGTGACACAATCTGTTGAGGGGTGTGGTGGTACCTGGCACTTGCTCCAGGCTCTGCAAAGCACGGGTCTGAAGGTTTTGGGGGAGGCGTCAATGGGATAATGGAGAAGCAAAGGTAAGGAACCTCCTCTGAGGCCACCTCAGCAGGCGATGGAGCATTTGGGAATTATCAGAGCCCTTTTTTTCAGCTTCACTGGTGGTTTAAAACCTGTCTCCTGTAACCAGTTGGGGAGGAAATAGCTGCCTTCTCGTTACCTGGTAATTTAGTGCAGATGTTTAAAGGCTTTTTGTCGCCTTCATGCACATCCAAGTACCTGTTGTGCTCACTGATGATGACAAAACCCCAAATAACCACCCCACAACGAGCCAGCTAAAGCTCTCCGTGCGTTGAATGTGGCTCAGGAGGTCCTCCAAGAGCCCTGTTTTGAGAATGAAGTGATGTAATCAAGGAGATGATATTTTTGCCACGTTAGTAGAAATTATTTATGGTTTAAATGAAAAATGGGTGTCTTGGCAAACGAAACGTTGGCCTTGCTGCGAAAGCAGAATTTTTCAGGCCCCCTTTGCTTGGTTTGTTCACTGAGCTTAGCACAGGAGTTGAAAAGCTAAATGGATTCTTTGTTTTGCCCTCAGCACAAACCAAACTCTTCTGGCTCTAACATATTGAAAGGCCCAGGGCCAGTGAGCAGTGGAATCAATTCTTGTCCAGCAGGTATTTGCCTTTTATGTTCAGACCGTGATGGGCTAAATATGTTTTGGAATATTGGAGTGATATTGGAGTGGGGAAAAAAAAAAAAAAAAAGACTTTTTATGTGTTTCAGTACTGTTTAACTCTTATCCCAATGCATCACAAGGAAAAAGATAATCTGGGAAGCAAAATATTATGTGGAATTAAATGTCAGTAAGTTCTCGTCCTCAGTGGGAGCTCCGGGCTGCGGAGCCCCCTGCTTGCTCCTGGCTGCCTCCTGGGGAGCCTGGAAAAGGGAATTCAGCCTTCCAGTTGGGAAGGAAGTCCTTGCTCAGCTGTCCAGCACAATGGTGTGTTTGTTTAATTGGAGTTCTTAGAAGGGAGGGGGGAACTTTCCTTTTCTTGTTCCCTGTCACTGCATCCTTTCCGCTGGAAAAGCGGGATGGGTCCGTGCCGCCGGAATGCCAGAGCACGGTTTTCCGGGTCCCTTGGACCTGTGGCACGCCCAGGATGATGCCAGCTGGTTTAGTTCCAGCGGGAAGCTGAGGGGCTACGTCCTGGGATGTCTTGGAGTTTGACTTCCAGAGGATTTTTCCGAAGCCAAACACAAAATCCCGAGGTGAAAAATTCTGATGGTGATTAGAACCTGACAAAGGGGGGATGTTCTCCAAAGTCTTTTCCTTCTCCTTGGGCATTTTTGCCCATGGCAGTCGCTTCCATTTTAATGCTTGGATTTGGGGGCTCGTGGAAGAGAATCCACGCCTTGAGCGGCTGCCAGCATTCCCTGGAGATGCCACCCAGCTATTCCGAGCTTCACAGGCTCGTGGTGTTCTCTCAGCCAGACTTGTGTAGGTGTTCCCAACACACGGAATCCAGGCTTTGCTTTACATCCAGAGCGTGTTTGTCCAGCATGGAAAAGGGTCGGGAAGAAACGCCGGAGCAGCTTTGTGGGAACTCCAAGGAGAGGGGCCCTGGGAGGGTGGCAAAGCTCCAAGCAGTGCCTGATGTCGGATTGCCAAGATCCCTGTCACTCTGAGCTTCTCCAAGGGGTGCAGGGAGCTGGGAAGAGAGAATTCCCACTCACAGGGTGGGAGTTTGGCCCTGCAGAGGCTCTGGAGCTGCCCAGGAACTCTGGAGCAGTGGGAGTGCAGGAGTGTTTCTCTGCAGCTTCCTTTGGTCTAGTGGGGGTGTTGCCTTTTCTGGGAGTAGGAAATATTCCCTCATTCCCGTCCTGCTGGCACGGGAATGGCCACAGGAACCCTCCCTGGCGGTGACAGGAGGATTCCACTGAATTATTTAATAATCCCAGACTGAAAGGATCTCACTGGATGGGTGAAGGAGGAAGTGGAGGGAACATTCCCTTTCCAAGGAAGTTCTGCCTCCTTTTAGGCTTTCCTGGACAGCAGTGTCCAGGTCTCCATGCTGGAGCTTTGCTGCCTTCTTTGGTTATTTTTTCCCTTCCCCTTGTTTGCTGCTGAAGCAGGGTTTTTTTTGGGAAGTTGTGTCCTTGGCTCTCTCCAAATGGCTGGAAAATCACTGTCCCTGCATAAAAAACAGGCTGGCTTTACTGCTGCTGGTTGGGATGAAGCTGGAGGTGAATCCCTCAGCAGCTGGACACAGCTGGACTTTGGTGTGTCATTGCAAGGAGATCCTTCCCTCTTTCATTCCCTGACCTTGGAATGCTGTCCAAAGGCTTGGTCTTCCAGTTCCTGTGATCCCTTCTGAGCTTCCCAAGCTGCCTCTTGATAGCAATCCTTTGTCTGCTCAAACCCTAATTTTGTCCCACTCCTAACCAGGATTCTCTTCCACTTTTTAATTTTTTTTTTAGCTGCTCTAAAACCACAATATGCCTTTTTTTAAAATTTTTTTTCTCCCCCCCTGACACTGCATAAACAGCAGGCAGATCAAACACTCTGTGTCCCACAAAATTGACCTCTTTATTTGGATGCTGTGGTGCAGCAGGAGACTTGAAAAGGAGCTTTTCCCAGGGGAAAAAAATAATTTTAAAAAAGCTTTTCCAATTTTGTCTCACCTGCTGCTTTGGGGTTAAAATATTTCCCCCCCCTCCCCCAAGAAGTTTCTCTCTGTGGGTTTGGTGGACTCTGGGCTGTCACAGTGAGTCATTTACAGGTAAATAGAAATTCCTTGGCCTTGGGAATGCTAAAACTTCACTTGAAATGGGCGTTGTGGACTTGCACAGCTAAGGATGAATCCAAGCTGTGAGACCTGGATCCCAGGAACAGCAAAGTCCTGGGAAGGTCAAAGATCTGGTCCCAGATCCCAGGAAGAGCGAAGGCTTTCCAGCTTTACCTTTTGGGAAGTGCAGGAGGGGAAGAAATGCCCTGCAGGAGATGTTTGGATGTTTTGTTCCTGTGCTTTTCCCTGGATTTGGTGCTTCTGAACTGCCTCCTGAAACACAAGAACCAACCTGTGGTGCACTTAAAGTTGTTTGGTTTGTTTTGGTTTGTTTTTTTTTTATTCAGAACAGCCTGAAGATCCCAAATTATCTTCAGTAAATTATCTTGTCCAAGGAATTGCCCAAGTTGCAACCAAATCTTTTCTGTGTGTCTTAGGAACTTCACTGCTCCTCAGTTCCTTCTTCCCTCCTCCCCTTCCTTCTTTTTCCCCCTCTTTCTCTTCCTTCTTCTCCTTTCTCCAGGCAGGAGATGCAATGATGTTGGTTGATAATCTGATAAGACAATTATTGTGATTTTTCTGACTTCAGCTCATTGGATTATCCTTGAATTATTAATTCACGTGGGGCAGGGGGAGATTATGTGGGAACAGAGGACAGAGGTTGTGCTTTGGAGAGGATGGAGAGCCCAAAGAAATTTCTGGATAACTCCTGGAAGTCCAGGTCTGTGCTGTGCCCTTTCATTCCAGGCTTCTTTGAGGTTCTTCTCCAGTTCCTTTAAGGGCCCTGAATCCCAGATTTCTGCCATATTTTGAACAGGGAGGAGGAGAATATTGGCTTTTCCTCGTAGGGAGCAGGAACCCCTCTGGGAAAGGCTTTAATAAAGTGGAGTAGAAATAAATCCCCTCAGATCCTGGGCTGGCTTTGGAGCCAAGAATGGGAGGAAGGTGCTCAATCATTTCAAGTGTGCAGGAACAACAACAGTGAGGAAATGTTGCTGAATGAGCACTTTGGGCAGGAAGGATGAAGCTTAAATTTATGGGAATGTTTCATCAGGGGACTTCAGGCTGTTCCAGTTGGAAGGGACCTAAAATGACCGTTTTGGCTGAGCAGTTCAGGGGGAGCTTTGTCCAATCCCCTTCCTTGAGGATGCAAAATTCAGGGATTATGTTTTTTTTTTTTTTGAAGGAAACAAGGTAGGCAAGAGCTCATCCGCCCTTCTGGCTCTGTTTATGGTCTGAATAGAATCTCCTCAGTGTTGGGTAGCTGAAAACACCTCTCTAATGAGATAATTAACCCCTGCTGAGCTGGTTTTAAAGACTTCTTGTCCTGTTTGCAGCATTTAATGGGTATTTTCTGTATATTGACTCTCCTTGGATTAGTCAAACCCTTGTGATGCAATTGCTGGAGCCACTTTGCCTGGATAGTTCCCAAGAGCAAAAATTCTCATTTTATTACCTGAAGAGAGAATCAACTACTTAGTCTAGAAATTTCTGGAAGAACTTTCCAGAAAAGTTCGTGGGATACCACAAATAACTTGTCAGATATCGGTGTCTTCTAATTTTTTCCACAATACATTTTTAAAATAATATTTTAAAATCATTTTAATGAGTGACCTTGGTTTTCCTTCTTGTAGATGATGTGTAAGGGGCAGCTCAGTCCATGTAACTGGTCAGTGATATCTTTGATTTTCCCTCAATCTGGGGCCTCTCCTGAAGGACAGAAGATGCTGTTTCAGTTGTGAGAACCGAAATGAAGGTGTTTTATTCACCCCAGCGATCCCACCCCCTCCATGAGAGTGTTCTCCAGACATTCCTTGAGCCCTGGGGCCGGGAGAACCTTCTCCCAATATCCATCCTGAGCCTCCCTGGGCATCCAGCTGTTCTTTTGGAGCCTACATAAAGTCCCTGACTTGCTGAGAATATAAATTCCATGGACTATTTCTCCTGTGGGACTTGTAGCACTGTTTTCCACGTGTTATCCAGTGCCTGGTTCAGCAGTGGAATTGCACAGGATTTATTCATTCTTTTGATTTTTTAACTGAGTCTTGTAAACCCTCAGACTTGCAGATCCTGGTACCTCACACAGGCAGCTATTCCCACCTGGAATGGTGAGGACTTCAAGCCAAGATCTAAGATCATTCCTCCTTCCTTTCCCCCCGTCATCCTCCAACTCCTGCTTCCCAAATCTGGGCTAAAGTGTTTTTTTTCCCACGTTCTGGATGATCCTCAGTGGGGTTAAAGCCGAGTCCAGAAGGGGGGGCTTTGCAGGAACTGCTGCTGTTCATCAGCTTGGAACCAAACCCACTCCTGAGGTGGTTTTGGAGGAGCTTCCCAAGACCATCTCCCAGTTTTTACTGAATCTCTTCCTCCCAGCTGAGTTGCCGGTCGGCTCCACCTGGAATTCCCAAGTCTCCTTTGGTTTTCCTTACCTGTGGTGTTCTTGATCTTCTTGTTACCTTCATTTGGGTTTGCTCTTCCTCACGTGAAGATTCGAGCACTCCTGCTGCTATTCCCTGCTTTTCCAGGTGTTCATTCACCCATCATCACAGCATTCCCAAGGCTCTTCTCCCAAACCAAGAGCTCCTGGTTTTCCTGGCTGTGGGAAGTGGGAGACACTTCCTGGCTCTGCAGAAAACCAGACAAGGGTTTTCATCTTCACAACCCAAGGCTTAGACTTGAAAATGAATTTTTTTTCTATGTTTTTTTTTTTTTTTTTACTTTATGAACGTAGTAATGAAATTATTCTCTGTAACAGATCTGCTCCTTCCTCTTCAGCAGTGAATGGGTTGCCTCTTTTTTGTTCTTTTCTGCACTGTGTTAAAAAAAACAACCAGTTTTCATCTGAAAAACGCAGTTTAGGCTTAATTGTTTAAAAAAAGCTCCAAAGCCTGTAACCTGGAGTGGTTTGGAGCTTCAGGGTTTGATTTCTCGGTGGCTCTGCCTGAGCCAGAGGAACAGGATTTGTTGTTTGCCTTGTGCTCCTTCCTGCATTTCCCAAATTGGGAGGAAAAGCAGAGCTAATTCCAGCCAAACCCTCCAAGAGTTAATGAAGCTATTTATCACCGGGTATTTTTGGGCTCGGGGTGGATCCCAGAGGAAATCTTCCCTGGGCATTGATAATCAGGGATATATTGTTCTACTTTTATCAACTCTGCCAGTGCTGATTAGGATTGTACTTGGTGGGAAAGAGCCCTGAGTGTGTCAGGAAGGTTGGAACCAGTTTTTATTGATTTCTGTGAGCCTGGCAAGCCCCAAATATATATATATAAATAAATATATATATATATATAAAAGGGGAGCCTTGTCCAGCTTTGTGTGTCCAGCCTGTGCCTCCTTCCTTGGAATCACCCCTTAAACATCTGGCTTAATTTATCCCTGAGAAATATAAATACCAGGTCAAAACCAACTGGCATCTCCCTCTGGAAAAAGTGCAGTGCTAAAAAAAAAAAAAAAAAAAAAAAAAGTGGGCCGTAGAAAATAATGGAAATAGAAAATAATGGGTAATAGAAAATAATGGATAACAGAAAATAAAGGGTAATAGGAAATAATGGGTAATAGAAAAAAGATGGGTAATAGGAAATAATGGATGATAGGAAATAAGGGATAATAGAAGAGACATTTCCCTGCCTCTTCCTTTTCCCCTTCAGCTCCTGCCAGGCTTTAAATACAAGTGACAATTCTCTGCTTCTCTTGCTGGTTTTAAAATGCCCAGAGACAGGAATCAAACACATCCATATGGTGCTGAACATTCAGAGCAGAGGCACAGCAGCCTTTCATCCACTTGTCCTTCAGCATCCAGCTGTCAGCTGGGAAAATCTGATTTTTTTTTTTTTTTGAACCTGTGGTGGCTGGGAAAAGGTGGGATCCTTTTGGGGAAAATCACATTCACAGGGAGTTTGAACAAGATGGTCCTCGAAGACGATCCTAAATTTTGCCCCAAAATCTGAAGGAAAGCGAAGTGGTGTGTCACAGGAATTAGACCAGGAAAAATCATCCAGTGAAATCAGGAATTCGAGGAAGAGCAGAGCAGTGTGGGAGTGGCTTTGATGGACTGGGCATTCCCAGTTACAGGGGCCGAGGCATTACCAGCGTTCCACAGGTTTAATCCCAAGTGCCTCTCTCCAGATGTGGAGCTAATCTAAGGATTAGGGCTTCGACTTTAAGACACCAACAGCCTCCAACTGGTAGGTTTGGAAAAGAGGGGGAATAAATCCCCCTGCTCTGCTGATTTCAGTGTTAAATTTGATGTAAAACCAGGCTTGGGGAGGGGGGGTGTGTGTGGAATTCCAGGCCTTGCTGGGCACTGGGAAAAAACCACTTTCTGGGTCACAAAAGTTCCCTGACCTCCATTTCCTCCTGCCTGGGATGAATTGTGGTGGAAAGCAGCACGGGAGGAATGAAAATTAATGAGCTTTTTGTGGTTTTCACAGCCAGTCACCGAAGTGTTAATCACTTGATTGCTGCTTGGTGCAGAGAAAAAGGGGTAATTGGGCCCTTTTTGGGAAGGCTGGGAGTGAAAGAGCAGGAGTGAAAACTCTTGTTTCTTGTGGGTTATTGCCCACAGTTGGAGAGACTGAGTGGAGCTATGACCACTTTTGCTCTGATGTCACTTGGGGTGGGACTAAATTACATTTGGAGTTGCTTCTCAGCAGCGAGGGCGGGGCTTTCAGGCCCTAAATGTGGGGGATGGCTGGGATTAATGATTTTTAATAGAAATAGTCTTGGAATAACTGTGGGGATGGCTGGGATTAATGATTTCTTGCTGTTTCATCACCTGCTGGCTGACAAATGGAAATGGAAAACTGGGCAAGGCAGAGCAGGCCTTTCCCTAGGAGTTCCCCAAGGTGCTGTGGGAATGAAGCTGGAATATGGGAATCCTCCAGGGCCAGTCCCTGAATTTACCCCCTGTTTTGTGGGGATGGGCCAACGATTCCCAAGCTGAGAGAGCTCCAGGCAATCCCTGAAGCCAAAGGGGATTGATCCAGGCCTGTATCAAACAGTTTCCAGCAGCCCTTTTAATTACAAGGGACAATTCCCTTTTAATTACAAGGGACAATGAAGGCTTTGTCGTGGTGGTGACCTGGAAAAAGAAGCGAGGGATTGGCAGGGATTCATCCAAGGTCGGTGGTTTGACATTGGGATCGATCCTCTCTGCCTTCCTGGAGGTGCTTTGGGAGGGAGGATGCCACAAAACTGCACAGATGAACTGCCAAAACCCCCCTTTCTGAGGTGGTTTTCCTGTTCCCTGTCTTCCTTTCCCCCTAAAATCACGGCCAAACTGCTGCCAGGAATGAGACAGGAGAGAGATTTCAGGGAGAACGGGATGGAACATCTCTGATTCCACAAACGGTGTCGACCCCACCTGGGTTTTGTTTGACCCTCTGCGTTAATTCCCTAAAAAACAAACCCAAAATTCCTGCCCCAAAAGGCCCATCTTTATAACAGCACAACAGTGCAATTTCTAAGCTGAGCTGGGAATTAATTCTCCTCAAAGAGGTTGTTAGAGCCATTTTTTTTTTTTTTTTTTTTTTTTTTTTTTTTTTTTTTTTTTTTTTTTTTTGTTTTT
>JAODLE010121773.1:0-10215 GCA_027576695.1 Cossypha archeri | reverse complement strand
TGGCATATTTACGTGCCAAGCTCCTCTCCATCATATTTGAAAAGGTGAACTTCCCAGTTACTGGAGAAAAGGGAATCAGCATATTAAGTTTTAAAAGGGGGAGGGAGGGAGGGGCTGGAAACTACCTACCGCTCAGCACACCACCTTCACCTCAGAACCTGTCAAGATAATGAAACAGATCTTCCAGGATTTTTTGTTGAAACATGTAGAAGACAGGGAGGTGTTTAGAGACAGAAAAAGTGGCTTCATGCCTAACTAGTCTAGTGGCCTTCTCTGAAAGAATGATTGCATCAGTAGATAAGGGAAGTTCTATGAATGTCATCTCCCTGCAGTTCTGTAAAACCTTTGATATCGTCCCACACTACCTTCTTACCTTTAAATAGGAGAGGTATGGGTTTAAGGTACGAACCTTAAAATGAATGAGGTCTTGGTCCCATGGTCATGTCCAAAGAGTGGACATGGTAATGACAAAATGGAAACCAATGATGAGTTATGACTCAGATACCGGGACTAATACTGCTTAACATCTTCACCAGTGACATAGACAATGAGACTGAGTTGACCCTCTGCAAATTTCTGCATAAACCAAGCTCTGTAGTGCAGCCAATTTGCTAGAGGGAAGGAATGCCATCCAAAGGAATCTTAACAGGCCTGAGAAGAGGGTTCATGGGAGCCTCATGAAGTTGAACAAGAGCAAGTGCAAAGTGCCCTGGGTCAGGGCAGCCCCAATATCAATACAGACATGGTGACGGACGAATTGAGAACAACCCTGTGGAGCAGGACTCGGGAAAACCGGTGGATGAAAAATTGGACGTGAGCCATAAAGATGCACTTGTAACACAGAAAGCTAAACATATTTTGGGTCAAATAAAAAGAATGGTGACCAGCAGGTTGAGTGAGGGAATTTTTCTCCTCTACCCTGCTTTTGTGAGAACCCCTCTGGAGTACTGTGTCCATCTCTGGGGTCCTCAGTACAAGATGGATATAGATCTGTTAATGGAGACCCAAAGGAGGGCCATGAAAATCATGAGGCCTTTCCCCCAGAGAAAGACTGAGAAAGTTGGGAATTGTTCAGAAAAGGGAGGCCTTCAGTGTACAAGGGCAGCTGTAAGAAAGCTGGAGAAAGACTTTTTACTAAGTGTGTAGTGGGAGGACAGTGGGCAATGGTTTTAAGCTGAAACAGGGTGGTTTAGATAGGACATATAGAAACATTTTTTTACAGTGAGGGTGAGAAAAAGTAGAAGAGCTTGCCCAGAGACATTGTGGATGCCCCATCCATAAAAGTGTTCAAGGCCAGCAAGGCTTTGAACAACCTGGTCCAGTGGAAGGTATCCCTCCCCATGACAAAGGGTTGGACTGGATGATCTCGAAATGTTCCTTCCAACCCAAACAATTCTATAGTTCTGTCATAACTATTGGTGTTAAAAGTTTCAGTTACAAAGACAAGTACTCCTTAGTTCCTACTAATGTAATTCCTTTTCTCTAAATTCCCTAAGTTATTGGAAAAAAACCCCTTCTTTTCTTCATATCCAAAAGTATAATTCTCAAAAATCTTTAGACCTAAAGTAGGCATTTTCTTTTTTTTTCAGTCTCCTCTTACTATGATATTGGCTTCAGAATCACTTAATGTTTATTTATCCTTTAAGGTCTCAATGAATTATAATTAGGTTTATAAGTATTTTGAATCTATACAAGATTCAAACAGTATTAACTGTCAGAGCAATGTGATTAGGAATAAGTATGGGAATTGGAATAGGCATAAAAGTCAAGGGAAAGAAATACTAAAATATAAATGTGTCATACTCCACTGTTTAAATATTTTCACACCAACATCTAAAAATAATGAGTTCAATTTTCTAGTTTGCTCTGGGAACTTAAGGTCACTTCAACTTTACAATTTTAAACACAAGAAGGTGAGGTTTTGTTATTTTTGCAATGTTATGGAAGTTCAAATCAGCTGAAATTTATATGTATGTGTTTAGTTCATTATTTTCAAACAAATAAGAACCACAAAATGTGGATTATAAAAGAGATAGAGAAAGAGAGAGAAAAGGGAACCAAAGACTGGAAAAACACAACATTAACATGAAAAAAGTATAAACAAAGAGGCCATGAGCTTTACACTGGAGGGTGTCAAACATAAACTGATTTGAATAAGGGGTATGCATCAACAAAACACAGCTTCAGATATGGTTCTGCTTTCTCTGGGTCAAACCCAGGCCCTGCAAAAAGAGGAAAGATGAAAAGCTGTCTCAGTTGGAATGAATTGTTGTGAAAATTCAAGTGACATGGGGAAGGACTTGAACTTTCATTGACTTAGAAAACAGCTATAGAAAACATTACCACCCGTGCCTTTTTTTCATTGTGCTCGTTACCACAGCAGATCCTGGACAACAGAACTCATTCTGCAGAACTAAGACATCTGTACCAGATCAGAGCAGCAGCAATGAAGACAGTTGAGATAATCAGAAATATCTTAACATCTGAGCAAGAACAAAGAATTTGCTTTAAGAGTAAAGTCCTGAATCTGGTTTGAAGACTCACAGATATATCAGTTACATCCAGATGACAAAATCTGACCATGACCTAAAATATCTTGAGATTTCTGAGAGTTCTTGGAATTTTCTGTTTGGGCAGAGTGACAGTTTCTCAGTTGGTCTTTAGGGATATTCAAGCAAATGCATCTCAATTGAACTATTTGTCTCTTGATGCTTCACGTCACTATATTGGTGACTCATTGGTTTGGCTAATGAACAAAAAATATTTTTAAATACTTTTATTTGATCTATACAAAGTTGTTTATTTTTGTTTCCTTCATTAAAAAGATAAACATTTTCATTAGACAAAAATAAAACAATATTTTTACCTTATTCATAAAGAAAAGCTAAATGAAAATATCTGAAAGCCTAGATATAGAAAGACTGTGGATTTGCTTTTGGTGTCTGGAATACCTTCACTTACAAATATTGGTGTGGGGTCTAGTTACACCAGGTGCTGCAAAACATGCTGGGAATTGTACTTTGTAAGTACTCTGTCACACATGCTCGGTTGGATGCTTGTATGGGATTGGCTGATAAGATTACCTGTGTGACGTATCAGCATTTGAAGCTACTATATAAATTGTGACTCCTTGAATAAACGTTACTCTTCGTTACACACCATATTGGTGTCCATATGGTCCCTATGGGACTCATTATTTATTATATTAATAACTGCTACATATGGGTTTTTTCCCTGTGACTAAGAAGTGTCTTCTGATTCACATTTCACATTTTCATAAAGAGCACCTTGTCTACCAACTTCTAGTGTGTTCTGGCAGACATTTATTTATTTTTTTTCTATTGGAACCACTTTTTAAGTATATAGTCACTCAGAGTAAAGCAGAGGAAACAAATGAGTTTGTAATCTGTGACTGAAGAGATGTGATGTGACATTTGTGTTCCAGCATCCGCTGAAATGCTTATTTCTTTATACAGAGACAATCAACAACCAAGAGAAAAAAATAACTCTCTTTTACTTGTGAAGTTTATCCATACACTTTTAGATTAGAATACAGTTTGATACAGGAGGTAGAATGAAATCTTAACATGTTGTGAGTGATACTAGACACTAAAGGATGTTTACTAGAGTATCACTGTGTTTGATGTGTGGTCCAGTGGCTACACTATTGGATAAGCGACAACCACTACCAGAGTCTAATTTGTGAATCTAATACCTTTTCCTCACATTTTTGAATGTGTTTTTTATGGTTTTTTCCCTTTGCAGACATTTTATGTAATTATTTTAGCATTCTTTCCTAGCAAATTTCTTAATAAAGAAACAGGCAAAAAAATTGCTTTATTTGTAACATGAAAATGAGAGACTTCTCTTTCTCACTTTTCACAGCTTTCAGTGGTATATAAACTTGCTTTTTTTCATTTCTCATGGTCTGAGAAACTAACAATACAAAGAAATAGTACCTCCTTATCTACGTCAACTGATATCCATTCATTCTTCCAGGTATTATATTTTTCCTTTCTAATGAAGAAAAAGGTTTTTTACTATATTCTTAACTATCTTGTTGTTTCACTTAATGTCATCATTCTTTCCTCAAATTTTGCCTTTCTTCTCTGCTTCTGTTCTGCTTCTCTGCTCTGCTTCTTCATGACATCTGTCTGTTAACTTCAAGACTTCTATTCCTTAGAATCTAGGTATCTGATTTGCATTTCCTCTATCTCTCTTTTTACTTCCAATAGAAAGATGAAACAAAATTAACACAGGAGAAATGGCATAACATTCTGCATTTATGCAGTAATTAAAACAACAACAACGAAAAATCCATAAATTATTTTTTTGTTTTGTCTTAGGATATTCAATACTACTTCAAATAATTTTAGCCTTTATTATTCAAATAGAGAATATATGAAAAAGCATGAAGAATTTTCTCTCAGAAATGGAAATTAGTGCAACAAATTATAATTAACACAATGCATTTTTTCTGAGAAGAAATCTCATCTTCCTTTTAGTTATAAAAAACCTCCACTTTTTCCTATACAGAAACAGTCAGCTTTTTCCTCTTAAAAATTGCCATAGCTGGCTCAATGTCTTTTTTAATTTTTTTTTCTCTTTTATCGTACTATACTTTCATTTCTCATTGATATTATATTCAAATTTTCACTCTTCCAAGTTCTCATGTTCTTGCAAAGATTCAGTACTCATTTATCATCCTTATTAAGACAGAAATGTCTTTCCCAAAGCATTTCTAATAGTTCAAATTATTTCTATTGGTTGGAGGAGGAAAAAAAAACCCTCTCTTTTTGCTCACACAAGAGACTTCATATGTCAAAGAATCTTACCAGAGGTCAAAAATATAGAGTCACAGTTGCCTGCGTGTAGTTGTATTTTCTCATTCTACTGCTCTCCTCTACCACCCCCCAGTTCCTTCCTCTAGAAATGTTACTGGATCTTCTCCTTATCACGTTTACTTAAAACTTAAATCGTGTTTAATTTTTTATCCTATAAAATTTTGAAATAATATAAAATTATTCCAATTAGGTTTAGCATTTGGTACTTTGACATTGGTTAAATACATACATTTCTACTGTTTTGATGATACGGAGTTCAAAGGATCATTTAGAAAGAAATTTCTTGAGAAAATCCTTGGGAAGAAACTAATATTTTTTTTTCTTTTTTTTTAATCCCATATAACCACATTTACATAGCATAATATAAAAATATACTAGCAACGTATCATAAGAATAGCTTAACAACTGATAGCAAGAGCAACAGATGTGTTAGCGTTTGAAAAAAAAATTAAAACAATTGAAATGCAAAACATACATAGAGGAAATTGAATACTCTGGTTTGTATTTTATTTCTTGAGAAAAGAGCAAGGTTTGAGTCACAGCACAATTAGAGAAACAGAAGGAAACTCTTCACGCTGCAAGAGACCACACTCTGCAAAACTGCTTATAATGCATACAAAGCAAAATCCTAGTCTTGAGGATAAAACCTGATTAAGAACTGTTTCTTGAATACAGTTGAATATCACCTCATGTTCTCCATAAATATGTTTTTATGAGTAGACTAACTGTTACAGAATCGTGAACACACACATTGATGTCCTCACATTTCATTTTTCCTGAACCACTACTTAATTTAAATGCACATAGCCCTCTCAAGTTCATATGCCTGTGATGATTTATAATTTGAAGATGTGACCTGATTTTTATAATTCTGTCTTTAAAAGCATGAGAGTAGTTACACTCATTGTAGAGGAAAATATTATTCATGGTACATTTTAGTGTATTTGTTGGTGACATGGACAGAGCGACGGAATACACTCTCAGCAAGTTTGCTGATGTGCTGCCCTAAGCTATGTGGTGCACTCTGAAGGGACATGCTGCAGGGAAGGGATGCATTAAGTGAGACCTTGACAGGTGGGTCTGTGCAAACCTCATGAGTTTTTACAAGGCTAAGTGCAAGGTTCTACATGTGGGTCAGGGTAATCCCAAGCACAAAAGCAGGCTGAATGGAGAAAGGATTGAGAACAGCCCTGGGGAGAAGGATATGAGGGTAATAATGGACAGGAAGCTCAACATGACCCAGCAGAGTATGTTTGCAGCCCAAAAGACAACCGCATCCTAGATTACAGAAGTTGAGAAGAGGCCAGTATGTTGAAGCAGTTGACTGTCCCCTCCTGAACTCTGCTCTGGTGAGACCCCACCCAGAGTACTGTATCCAGCTCTGGGCCCCCAGCATGAGAGGGACATGAACCTGTTGGTGGGAGTCCAGAGGAGGGCCATGAAGATGATCAGAGGTCTGAAGCACCTTTGCTATGGAGACAGGCTGCAAGAGTCAAGGTTCTTCAACCTGGAGAAAAAGCTCCAGGAAGACCTTATAGCTTTCTTCCAGTATCTAAAAGGAGCCAACAAAAATGCTGGAGAGGGACTTTTTACAAGGACATGTAGTGATAGGATGAGGAGGAATGACTTTAAACTGAAAGAATAGAGGTTTAGATTAGACATTAAGAAGAAATTCTCTAATGTGAGTGTGATGAGGCATGGGAACAAGTTGCGGCTGCACCATCCTTGAAAGTGTTCAAGGCCAGGCTGGATGGGATTTGAGCAATCTAGTGTAGTGGAAGATGTCCTTGCCCACAGCAGAGGGCTGGAAAGAGATGATCTTTAAGCTCACTTCCAACCATGATTACTATAGTAATCAACTATGATTACTATTTTCTGTACAGTAGTCCCATGTATTACTTATTGCTGGTAACCCCAAAAGTTCTATTGGCAATGTATTGTCAGTGAAAAGTCTGCAACTTCCATGTAAATGTAAACAACTCATTTAATTATAGTGTAACCTATAGGTGCAACTGATCAACTAGAAAATACTCCCTATGTGGATGAGTTTGGTGAATAACTGTTGCTAATACAATTGTCAGCATTTCAACCTTGCTCTTCCCAACACAGCATTTACAAGCTCAGAAGTGCTCAGTCTCAGGTATTAAGCAGTGGATATTCTTATTCTGTCTTCTGTGTTTTTAAGAAATGTATGCTCTGTCGTGCCCTCTTCAAATCCTCCTCTCTCTCTCTCTCTCTCTCTCACACACACACACACACACACACACACGTATATAATGCGTAATTAACTTAAATCTAACCTGTTTTTCAAAAGTGTGGTAATATGAAAAATGTCAATATTCAGTCTAATCTTGTATAAATTCATATACATGTATAAATTAATCTACATGAAGAAGAGATAATGAATATCATGATGAAGAAAATACTTTCATCCTTCTCCCCAATGAGCAGGCGTGTGCTTTCTGGGGAGAGTGACCTATGACACTTTAGTAAGAAAGGGGCATATACTTCTTGCCTGCAGCAGAGCATTGTGTCTGCAGTACCCTACATCCAATATGTGAGATCTGGGAGTTAGAAAGAAACAACAGCACTACCACTGATGATACTGCAATAAGAAAATTGAAGACATGGCAATATTTAAGGAAGAAAGTCTAAGCACTATGCTTAATTCACACCTGCAGAAGAATGGCTGCAATGTTCAATAAGCATTTTCGCTTTGTGTGTAGAAAGAAACAGTTTGATATATTTTTATCTCAGAAGAATGATGAAGTGCTTTCCAGTCCATTACAAATGAGAAGAAAAAAAAAAATCTCAAACTGAACATTGTTATTTCTAGTATGATTTTCTAATGATTAGTACCAGCCAGTGATAGTCACTATTCCACTCAGTTTTCTGTAAGTAAAAAAAACTCCACTCTTCATTAAATTTGCTGATAACACAAATATTGACAACATGGTAAACTGATGAGCAAGACAGAACAATAATACAGAGTTTTTGAAAGTACTTCATAACTATGACGCATTCAAACAAATGTCTTTAGGACAGCCAAGGGCTTAAGTAAGGTTTTTAAGGAATGAACGATGGCTTTTGGAAAAAATTAGTTCCGAGAGCTATCCAGCACACAGAAAAGCTTCAGCTCCCACGATAACCTTGTGACAAAAAGGTCTATTTTGATTTTTTGCTGTGTAAGTAAGAAGGATAAGTAAATACTGCTGAAATAGATGTCAAGATATGGAAGTCAGTATCATAAGCATATTTTATAAAGGATATTGAAAAGCTCAAAAGCGTGAAAAAAACCCTAAATTTGACATTATTTTTCTTGAGAAGAAAATGTCTTTCAGTCAAAGACTTAATAAGTTTAATCCATTTAACTTATCAAAAAAAAGGCCTTATCAAAGTAAGGTGATTTATTTAGTGTCTTAGTACATATGTCAGCAGAAAATATAGGTTATAGAAACTTAGGAATAGCTGAATTTTCAAGCTATGCAACAAAGTTCTAGCAGTAAAGATGGATTCTTCAGCTCCTGAAATCCTCAGTACAGGACTGAATAATTTCAAATGTGTATTGTAGCTGAATACAAGTATCCTGGTTCCAGCCAGGACAGCGTTAATTACAGAAGTAGCTGGGAGAGGACATGGCTAAGACTGAGGTTGTTATTCTACACCACCTCATGTCATTGCTGAGGATGGGGTGAAAGGGAATCTCCCTTCCAAAGAGAATTCCTTCCAGTTAAGAAAGCATGACAGGAAGAGCCATTCGGTATTGTTTTTGTTGCAGACTTTTCATGTAAATAGTTTTTTTTCTTATACCTTTTACATATTTTTATATTTTACATATTTTATATATTTTTATATTTTTATATTTTATATTTTTATTATTAATATTGGGGCTGTTACTGTTCATTTTCTTACCTCATTGCTGTTTCAGGTAAATTGTTCTTATCTCAATTTGTGATCTTTGCCCAACTGGAGTGGGGGAGGTGAAGCAGTGCATGGTTTTAGCAGGAGTACTGCATTGGAGAATTATTGCAGTATGCTATATCATTTCTAAACCACAACAAGAAGTTACTGAACACTTGGAAGACTGAGGATATACCAACACCCACTTGTTCCCTCCAACTTGAAAGTATGGGTTCTTAAAAACTCTAAACCTACTGAGCCCAGATCAAAATATTTTATGTAAATTTGTTGTAAAAAGCAAAAATATAATGTTCCAGATACCTGCCTCACTAGTTATTTGTACTGAATAGGTTTTATTTTAGGTTGATAAAATGTGCTTTGTAAAAAATTCATTACAAGAGCAGAGTGTTCTTCATTGTTAAGTACATTCTTTTAATGAAATTTTCTTGAAAAAAAATAATCTACAGAGCTACTCAGCCACTCTTTTATCTTGTCCTCTTGTTTCAGAATCTAGTCTTTTTTTCTCCTCATTTTAGATGTTCTTATTTGAAATCAATTTTATATAGCTTTTTTTTCTTATTTGGCATTTTCTTCCAACTTTGGATCCATTCCTTCTTCCCTTTTTCAATTAAAATGATTTATTAATATCTATAGGCATGTAAAGTTATTTAACAAATATTTGTCCTCTGAAACAGCTTCCAGATCATATCTTTACATTATAGATGTAAATATTGGAAATTACTGTATATTAAGCTTTTATGTTATGGAAAGAAATTACCTAAAATGAATAATGTATGGTGAAGATGTGTATGGCTCCAAATATGGAATTTATATATCATCTTTTAAGTTCTTAAAAGCTGGAAAAGGAGATGCAACTGGTCCAGAAATATTCTTATGGTATACTTGAGCCTGAAGTTCCTTTTGAAACACAGAATAATAAATCATCCTGTAATATTATCTCATAACTTTCTTTCAAAAAGGAGTATACAAAACTCCACTTTTTAGAATGTGTTTAATAGAATAAGCAGTAAAAACTGAGAGACATAAATTCGGTACCAACCTTAGCATTATTGACTCACAGCTTCACCCAGGAATGTCCCTAACACTTCTGTGGAAAAATATCATCTCACAGCTGAAAATATGAGTGATTTGGTGGGTAAGCACTTTAATCACAAAGCTATTAAGAGATAGGTGGCAATGTTTCCTTCTTCAACACATTTTTAAGTAGAAGTGTCTGTTACAATTTCTGCTATGCTAAGTGTTCTCAGCAGATATACAGAGGATCAGTTTTCTCATGATTTCAGATTTGGACATTTTTTGTTCAGTGTCACCAAACTCAAAGACAGCTGTAGGTATGACACAGGTATGGAAACACTCATCTCTGCTGAGATTCTACTGTTGCAGAATTAGAAGCCTTCTGAGTTGAAGCAGGAATAGATCAGCTGGTGGGAATCTGAAAAGTCTCAAGAAT
>JAODLE010121692.1:0-10222 GCA_027576695.1 Cossypha archeri | reverse complement strand
CTCCTCACTCCCTGATAAAGTAAATATTTATGAAAAGTACCTGGAGAAAAACCCTGTGAGTCACCAGGAGAGTTTATGGTGATCGTATAATCTCCCCTCGACTTGATGGAATACTTGTCCTTTAGATGTTAAAATACTTGTTGGGCACTCAGACTTGAACTGAGATGGTGCAATTGCTCTTTTCCCTTGATGTTTAAGGTTCTTTGATTTTCTAGTGGATGATAGTGTCGACTACCGGGTCAAATTCTGGCAATTTTGCTTAGATTAAGAGTAATTCTGCATCTTATTGATGTTACCAGTGGAGTTTTGGGGTTTTTATCATGAATCAGTTTTTATGACACTAAGCCAGCTGGCATCAAATGGGATCCACCTGTCTCAAAGAGGAAAAAGGATCTTATCTCAGGGCTTGGCAGGGCTTGTTGAGAGAGTTTTAAACTAGACTTGAGGGACATGGGGACGTAACCAAGCTCAACAGAGATAAGGTGTGGGAAGGGGAGGACTGTGGTCACCACCCAAGGAGCAAAAGGAGGCTTGAAAGGGGATACCTCCAGCAAGAACAAGCATCCAAAGACATAACCTCAGGACAGGGTTATGGGGCATCCCTTTGCACCCCCACTGAGATGCTGACACAGTCAAATGCCTCTGTAAAGTGCCTGTAGACCAACCCACTCAATATGGAGAACAGACAGGAGGAACTCGACATCTGTGTGCCATCACGGGCCTTCAGTCTCCTTGTGATTGCGGAGACCTGGTGGGACAACTCGGATGACTGGAATGTTGGCAGGAGGGGATACATCTGTTTAGGAGAGAAGGCGGAATGCAGGAGGGCACGGTGGTGGAGTTGCCCTCTATTTGAGGGGATTTTGCCCTCTACTAGTGGTTATTTGCCCTCTGTTTGGAATGTATTGAGCTCTGTCTCTCTGTTGAGCAAGGGGAGAGCTTATGAGTTAAGATAAAAGGGAACACCAGTAAGAGCGACATCATTGTGGGTGTTTGCTACAGGTTGCCTGATCAGGAGGAGGAAGAAGTGGATGAGACTTTCTACAGGCAGTCTCAAAGTGACAGGCAGTGGTTCTTTCGGGGAACTTTAACTACCCTGACTGCTGAAGAAGCAATACAGTGAAGCAGAAACAGCCCAAGAGGTTCCTGAAGACCACTGATGTCAACTTCCTGTCAGAGCAGTGGAGGATCCCACAAGGAATGCTGTGCTGCTCAACCTCATACTAACAAACAGAGAAGGCCTTATTGGAGATGTGGAGGTTGGGGGCAGCCTTGGCTGTCAGGACCATGAGATTGTGGAGTTCAGTGTCAGACTGTACGACTGTAACCATGGACTTAAGGAGAGCTCACTTTAACCTCTTTAAGAATCATCTTGGAAGAATCCTGTGGAAACAGGTTGTGCAGGAAAGAAGAGTCCAAGAGAATTGGTTGATATTCAAGGATTACTTTCTCCAGGCTCAAGAACACTGCATCTCAGTGAGAAGAAATCATGCAGAGGGCAAGAGAACTTCATGGATGAATAAAGAACTCCTGTTATTACTCAAGCATAAGCAGGAAATACAAAGGATAGGGAAGCAGGGTCAGACCACTTGGGATGAACATAAAGAGGTTGTCAGAGTAAGCAGAAATGAGATAAGGAAGACCAAGGCCCATCTGGAATTAAATCTGGCCAAGGATGTCAAGGGCAACAAGAAGGATTTCTTCAAATACATCAACAACAAAAGGAAAACCAAGGCTAATGTGGCTCATTAGTTAATGGAGAAGGGACCCTGGTGACAGGGGACACAGAGAAGGCAGAGTTACTGAATGCCTTCTTTGCACTGGTCTGCACTGGTAAGACCAGCCCTCAGGGATCTCTGACCCGAGAGGCCATCTTGGAAGGAAAGCTTTCCCTTGGTCAAGGAGGATTGGGTTAGAGAACACCTGGGCAAATTTGACATCCACAAGTCCAGGGGCCCTGATGAGATGCATCCATGAGTGCTGAGAGAGTTGGTGGACACCCTAGCAAGGCTGCTCCTGATCATCTTTGAAAGGTTGTGGCAATCAGGAGAGGTGCTGGGGGACTACAAGAAAGCAAATGTTACCCTAGTCTTCCAAAGAAGGAGACCCAGGGAACTACTGACCAATCAACCTCCCCTCCATCCCTGGAAGGGTGATAGAGTGCCTCATTCTGGAGGCCATTGCTGTCCACATGGAGGACAAGAAGGTGATCAGAAGTCAGTGTGGATTCACTAAAGGTGAATCATTCTTGACCAACCTGATTGCCTTCTATGATGAAACGATGACCTGGATGGATGAGGGGTGGATATTGTTGGTGAATGGATTAGCAGTGGACACTGTCAGCCTCAGCTTCAGCAAGGCTTTTGACTCTCTCTCACAACATCCTCATAGGAGAACTCAAGAAGTGTGCACTGGATGTGGATTGAGAATTGGCTGAGTGACAGATCTCAGGAGATCATAACCAGAGGCACAGGGTCTATTTGGAGCCCTGTCACTAGTGGTGTCTCCCAGGGTTCAGTGCTGGGCCCAGTATTGTTTAACTTACTCATCAGTGACCTGGATGAGAGGGTTGATGCCTCCTCAACAAGTTTGCTACCAACACAAACGTGGGAGGGGTGGCTGATCCCCCAGAGTGCTGTGCAGCCCTTCAGAGGGACCTTGACAGGGTGGAGAGATGGGCAGAGAAGATATGTGTGAAATTCAGCAAGAGTAAATGCAGGTCCTGCACACCGAGGAGAATAACCCCAAGCATTGGTACAGGCTGGGGGTGACCTGCTGGAGGGCAACTCTGTGGAGAAGGACCTGGGAGTCCTGGTGGACAGTAAGTTGTCCCTGAGCCATCAGCGTGCCTTGTGGGCACGGAACCCAGTGGTGTTCTGGAGCGCATTAGGAAGAGCATTTCCAGCAGGTTGAGGGAGGTGATCCTGCCCCTCTACTCAGCTCTCATGAGGTCACATCTGGAGTCCTGTGTCCAGTTCTGGGCTCCTCAGTGCAGGAGACACATGGAGCTCCATGGTCGAGTGGAGGCTATGAAGATAGTGTGGGGATTGGAACATCTCTATCACAAGGACAGACTGAGAGAGTTGGGCCTGTTTAACCTCAGGAAGAGGCAACTGAGAAGGGACCACATCAATGTCAGTGTCTGCAGGGAGGTGTCAGAAGATGGACCAGGCTCTGCTCAGGGGTGCCCAGCAACAGGACAAAAGGCAATAGGCACAAACTGATGCCTGGGAAGCTCCTCATGAGTATGAGGAAGAACTTCCTGCCTGAGCAGTGACCAAGCACTGGAACAGGTTGCCAGGGAGGCTTTGGACTCTCCCTCACTGGAGGTACTCCGGAACCATTTGAACACAATCCTCTGCCATGTGCTCTGGGGTGACCCTGCTGGAGCAGGGAGGCTGAACTAGGTGACACATTGTGGTCTCTTCCAACCAGACTCATTCTGTGATTCTGTGATTGAAAATATTTGACCTCATGAAAATAACAGAAAAATTAGGTTTCCTGTGACAATAAATGTTGCTGTGTTGTAACAACATATTACTTGTTCTGCCTGTTTCTCACAGTGTAACAGATGAGGAAGGAGGGGTTTTATTTGGGGAAAAGTTTAAAAGGCTTCAATTAAATGAGAAGTATGGAAGGCACAAGGACTGCTTTGAGAAGGTGGCATCATTGTGAAATGTCGTGTTCACCAAGGGGTTTGGAGTCATGGCTTCCTAAGCCAAACCTCCCTCTGCCTGAGGCCCGGGGAAAGTGGAATTAGAGGGGTTACAGCCCTTCTTATGCAGCTCCTTCTTTCAGCTACTTAATATAGAAGGCACTTCAAGGACTGGTGCTTGGCTTCGAGCACATGTGTGCTGATTTCAGGTATGTTCCTGGGAGATGTGTGATAAACTGGGGGGAAAAATCCTCCAAAAAGCAAGGCTTTCCTGTTGGAATATAACCAGGCTTTGCCAGAGACAACCAACCTGGACTGTGTTCTCTCTTACAGTCGTGTTAATTAGTCAAATGCTTTTCAGAACTCAATCTTTAATTTTTGTCCTTGTCTGATGGGATCAGCAGAATTCAGTCAGTCCAGTGGAAGGTGAAAACTACGAGATCGTGGCTCTTGCTGAAGTTCTTCTTCAGTGAATAACTGTGGATCTCCCAGGTCACTGTACCCTTACCTGTGTCCAAGCACATCGATGCTTAGGAAAGCAGGAGCTCATGTTTCTTGAGTGTTTTTCAGAAGAAATGAGTATATGAAGGCATAATGGCTAAGGGAAAGTTAAATTCGGCTTTACTTCAATGGCACTTAAATTAAACTAAAGTTTACTGCAACCAACTGATGCCTTGGTTGGACTCCTTGGTTGCAGAGAAGGTGTAGTCTGCCAGCACTGTGAGTGGAGTGCTCCGTGTTTCAATGTGTTCATGTTGTACCCACTCTGCACAAGGTGTTATATGATGCATGAAAGTAGTAAACAACTAAAGGAAAAGACTTATAGTTCCTCTAATCAGACTGCTGAGAAGTTGTTTTTGGTTCATGACGTGGCTGGAGTTCCTTTTTATTGCCTATGTATGTTTGGCGTTAAAATGCAGATAAAAGTACTAAGAAATTTCTTTCCAGTCCCTACTGGAAAAGGAGTTTGAGCAATGCCGAGGAGAAGGCAAAGTAGGGCATGACAAGAGCTGAGAGATTGTGTTAAGGTACTAAATCCCTCCTAAACTTTCTTATTTCTGTCATTCTTCAGTGTCCACAAAATGAGAACTGATGGTCTGTGAGGGAATTAAAACAACTTGAGCCATACCAAAAAGGAAGGAGGTTAACAGCAACAAACTCCTGCCTGTGCCTCTCCTCTGCTGGGACTGCTGTGTGCTCATCCAGGTAATTCAGATGCTTTTCCCCAAGAGGTGCCTCAGGGAACTCTGCATCCTTTCAAGCCCCTATGGAATGAAGCCTGTGGGGCCAGTGAGAGGGTGCCAAAAGCTGATGGACTTCCTATGACTGCTGTTTGTGCTAGATAGGTTTGTATTCACCTGGATAAGCCAGAGCATCCTGCCCTTTTTGGTTGAGAAGAGGAAATAATCTGTGCCCCACCTTGCTAAAAAAAAAAAGTACTCTGATTCCTCTCTAATATTCTCAACTGTCAAATGTTTGGGCTTGGCTTCTCACTCTCTTTGATATTTATCTCTGACAGTGTCTTGACCAGGAGAAGATTGGGAATCTTGCACTGTCTCAGGTGATCAGCAGTTGTGTTTATACTGTGTGTGCATCTTTGAAGGACATTTTCATCTACTTCAGTGTTCAACATGAGTTGAACAGTCCCTGCTGTTCACCCAACATGAGTGAATAGCAATCCTTGCTATTCACCACAGAAGAGAGGACATGATATTACAGGTAAAGAACAACTCAGTAAATCACAGAAAGGAGAGTCCTCTTGCCCTAAAAAAGGTAAATTAATTGCTTTGTCCTTATTTCTTTCTGCCTTTTGATTTTTGATGTGAGGCATCTTTCCCTGCACAGGGAGAGGAAGGTGGTAACTCTGAAAGCCTTGTTTGTAACGTACACACCCCGGGGCTTGCCCAGCACTCTGGGTGTGCCCTGTGTTGACAGCTGACAATGAAAAGAGCACTTGAAGAGCTCGAAAAGAAAATGTTTTTTTCTGGAACTTCATAGATGAGGTGCATAGTAATGAGAAACAAACCAGAGATGTTCTATGCAAAAGATTTTTAATGGAAAGCTTTGGTCACCAATTGTTCTGCTTCAGCATCTGACCCATCAAGACCAAAACTCTTGACAGAGGAGATGCAAGGGAAGTAGGGCACTGGGGTTGGCTTTGGACAGCAGCACTGGAGCCCTCGCACTTCTTTCAAGAAAGCTGAGAGCTTTGGACCTGGATGTTCTGGCCATTGCCAGTGCAGTACCTCAGCTCCACAAGTCGCAGGACATCAAGTGCAGTGCATGATTGTGGATTGTAATTGGGTCCTTTAAAAAAAAAAAAAATTACTATGAGTTAAAAGCTGAGATATTGGCAGGTGATCTATGAGGGTGCATTTTTGTTGCTTGGAGCAAGCAAGGTAGTGAATAATTGCTGCAATAGAAATGTTTTATTATACAAATATACAAATAACAGATTCTTATTGGAGTCACAAAACACTACTGAGACAATAGTGGTTCTTAGAATTACCCCTTTTCCTAGCCTAAGCATTGCAGAGAAGGTCAGCCTGAAAAATTCTGGGCCCAAACTTAAGCCACCTTAACTCCACAGAAAGGGGTAGTAAGGGTTTGGACCAGGTCAGTTCTGGAGGTTGGGACTCAAGCCTGCTCCAGTCCTGATCTGCAGAGATGCCAAAGCCTTTCTGCCTGAGCTGAGGCTCTTGGTTTCTGTCTGTCTTGAGTTGGAAGAAGAGCACTCGTGCAGTAGTCATTGCCCAAGGGAAGAAAAATGCCAGATCAGAGAGAAACAGAATTCATTTGCTTGTACTCACCGTAAACTTCATAAGCCTTGTAGGTGGTGGCTCCGCTGCACATGGCAATTGTGTTTGCTCCATAGGAGTTGAGGTTGTTGACCAATCCACTGGTGACAAAGGTGATCGTCCTTGCAGGTCTTCCAAGACTAATAAGGTTCTAGACATCAAAAGAGAGCATTCAACAAGATCAGTACCGGGATGTGTTTCATGCTGGGCATATGGCGAGTTGTGCAGTGACGAGCCTGTGCTTGGGGTGTGAGTGGCAGCTGCCTTTAGTGGTGCCTTTGAATCCCCTGGGTCCCAAGGGAGCACTGGGCAGCCTTGAAGACAGCTTGGGAAGGCAGTGGAGGTGCCGGGAACCTAAGAAGAAGGGGCAGCGCAAGGCAAGCGTGGCACAGGAGCCGAGGAGTGCAGTCAGTGTGTTAAGGAGGACGTGCCAGCAAAGCATTTTCTCCGTCCCTGTGCTCTCCCCTCCCAGAGCTGCTCAGGCTGGAGACCTGGCAGGAGAAGTTTTCCTACTCGAAGGCTTTGTTGTCTGGCCCAAGCCCCTGCATGTGCCTCTCAGCAAAGGCAGTGTGGACAACGGCAGTTGCAAGGCAAAGGTCTGAGCTGACAAAGGCAGGTTGGTATTGCAACGACTGTGAAGGCCTTGGAAGGATTGCCACTCCAAAAGCATTGGTGACCTTGAAGGGCTGCTGAGAGAAAGAGTTTCTCAGCAAGGCGCAGAGCTCCGGTTGCTGAGATAAAGCGCAGCTGGCAGAGGGAAGGTGGCCCCCCCTCTTTTCTTGGGACAAAGCATCCCTAGGGCAAATTCCCAAGCCGCACTGCAGTTGAGGGCAAGACAGTCGTGCCACAAGTGACAAGCTGGTCCTCTGCAGCAGGAAAAAACCCAGTTAAGAAATAGCCCGATGGACTCCGTTGGAAAGACAGACTTGGCAGGGATGGCTGGGATTGTTAGAGGGTTTCCAGATGAGAGTGGAATTTGATCAAAGGGTTTCAGAAAACACTGTGTCTCCTTCTCACTGGTAAGTAAGAAGTTGAAATCAGGTAAAAGGGCCTCAGAGATGCACCTTAGGACAAGTGAGCTTGAAAACATATTTAAACCTGGATATTTTTGCTCAAGCCTGTACTTGGTTCTGTCTTCCCTTTTTCTTACCCACCAAGTCTTCTAGACATCTAAAGGCATGATTTTTAAGGACTCAATTCTTCAACTTTAAGGTAAGCCAGTGTGTACCAGCAGTGAGTGTGCTGAATACTGAGATAATTTTTAAAATGTCTGCGGTATTTAAATGGGCTGAACTAGTACTAATATGTTCTTTAGTTATCTGAAGATGTTTTGAGAGTTTATTTTAAATTATCCTGCTTACTGGATTATTTGTTTCTTAGAAACCAGATCTCCTCAAAAGAATAAATTTTTCAGTGTGCAAAAAATTGGAGATTATAAAGAGTACTTTACAAAAAAATCAAACTCTTGGACCATATGAGAAAATGAAAAAGCAGGAAATATGAATATTAATTGAAAAAAAAGTAAAAATTTCCTAAAATATCTGCAATATAATATGAAAAAAACCCTAAAAGCATGAGAATAAGGGTATTCTAATTTTAGACAAGTTCCAAATGACATAAGAATAAAATGTCATTGAAATAAAGAGAACTGCATTATCAATGTTGTCATCTTAAAGGCTTTTATGGCCTGATGGATTAAAAATCCTGAAAGCAATATTTAGGACATCACTGTACTTTGAACTACTGTGCAATATGCCAAGCCATTGCTCTATTATAGTCTTACCCCGCCCTGTGCAGCCACTCTGATAAGAGAATCAAAGCTGGGCATCTCAGTTCTGTTCATGACGGAAATGTAGCAGGTGTTCTGTTGCATCACTTTGGTTGCAATGACGCCCTGTAAAGAGAAAGGTATTGAGCACTGGCAGTTCAGTATTTTTACCTACTGAGACTGGGAGAAAGTGTGGATTGAACAGGTGAGGAATGTAGATGGCTTCAACCCCAGAGAGTGGCCTGAAAAGGTTGAGAAGAAAGCAATGAGCCCCATGCCTTGGTCAGCTGGAGCAGGAGGCAGCCTCCTGGCACAATGCCTGGAAAAGCACTCTCCCTGCCACTCACCGTGTTGTAGTTCCAGATGGTTTTCCAAGACAAACGATTGCTCTTTTGCTCAATAATTGCTTCCTGTGTTTGACTGTTGATGTTAATGCTTTGCGAGACACCAGAGATGGAGATATGAGAGTCTCCCCCACCAAAGGAAATGCTGGAGTCACCACCAATGATGATTTCATGATTGTTACCCGTCTGCTGCGACTGATAAACCAAGGGAAATCGTTTAAACAAAAAAATTATACAAATGTCAAAAGAAAGACGTAAAAAAATGCCTCAACATTATAGAATAAGTACTGCCCACATGGAGTGCCAGCAGCGCCCTCAGGATCTTCCCAAAAACAAAGGATCAAGGTTGTGGCGTTGGGCCCTAGCAATAACAATTCTTTTCCTGCTGTCAGTGAATCCTTGCTGCATCTTACAGTTGGTGTGTGGTGCCTTTGGAGTGTGGGGCGTGCAAGAGAAGTGGGCAGAAGGAATGCACGCTCCAGGTCTTTAAGGGACAGGTGTGGTTTAAAAGACAAGCCCCGCTGTGTTTCAGTGTCTCCATGCTGGAGAAGGAAGCTCTGGGAAGAGGAGATGGCAGGGAAGAAGGGCATGGGGGTTGGCTTTGGGCAGCCCCCGGGCTGGGTTGGAGAAGGGTAAGGGTTTCCCACCTGGTCAGTCTGGCCATTGCCATTGCAGTAGTTCAGCTGCACGACTCTCAGGACATTGAGGGTGACGCATGGTCCCAGATTGACTTGGGGTCCTGGAAAAGCAAGCAAAGAGGTGAGGCCTGTGCCCTTGGCTGCCGCTGCCCAAGAAGGGGTGGTTGTTGGTGGGAGCGATGGAGGTTCTGAGTCCTTTGGTGTGTGAGGAGTGTTGGAGATGTGGGAGGGCAAGATTCCTTTGGAGTGGCCAAAGAGCAGCGGCTCTGTGGCTCAGCAAGGGTGTCCCCAGAGAGGGGCTCTTGAGCACGCTGGGGGTGTTGCCGTGCAGCACTTGGAGCACTGTTCCACAGAGTGCTGGGCGGGCAGGGCACTCCAGGCTGAGGCTGGTGCCAGTTCCTGGGCCCTGTGGGGCTGGGAGCTTCTGCCAGAAGCCTGCCCAGTGCAGGTCCTTAAAGTGGTGGGCAATGCCATGCTTGGCCTGGGAAGAAGGCCCAGGGAAGGAAGCCACTTGTCTTGGTGCTGTGAAGCACACAAGGCTTTGGTGCTTTCCTGGGTGAACTGGTGAGCAAGGTGGGAAGGGAAGGACAGGGGTTCTTAGGCCGAGCCCTTTTCTTTGCAAGGGCATTGTCAAGGAGGTCAAGGTGAGGCAAAATTCGGGGCGAACATTTAAGCCCCCTTCAGCCTCCCAGAAGGGAGGTGGAAGGGTTTGGACCGGGTCAGTTCTGGAGGCTGGGACTCAAGGCCGGTCCAGTCCTGGTCTGAAAAGATGCCAGAGCCTTTCTCCCTAAGCTAAGCTCTTGGTTCTGTCCTTCTTGAGTTGGAAGAAGAGCACTCGTGCAGTACTCATTGGCCCAGGAAGAAAAAAGGAGCAGGTCAAAGAGAGAAAGAATTCATTTGCTTGCACTCACCATGAACTTCATAAGCCATGTAGGTGGTGGCTCCGCTGCACATAGAGAAGATGTCTGCTCCGTAAGACTGGAGGTTGCTGACCAAACCCTTGGTCACAAAGGTGATCT
>JAODLE010121521.1:0-10242 GCA_027576695.1 Cossypha archeri | reverse complement strand
GGCTGGGGGATGCAGGGAGGGCTGGGGGGGCTCGGCAGAGGGAGTGGAGCTGGAGGCCACCCCATGGCCACCGCTGGGATGGGGCCTGTCCTGCTGTCACCCCCTGTGGGACAGGCGGCAGGGAGGGGGTCCCGTGTGCCCTGATGTCAGTCCCCCACTCTGCTGGTCCCTGTCATGGGGAACTTCAACCTCCTCCCTTCTCTCAGCAGGGCCTGAGGCTCCTCCAGGCAACTGTCCCAGCAATGAGTTTGTTTGGACTCAGCCCTGCTGGGAAAGGCTGCTCCTTCCCTCTGGAGAGACCATTGCTCCCAGTTCAGCCTCTTTCCCGGGCAAGCTGGGAGGATGGGGGTGATGGAGCGGGTCCCTCAGGCTGTGGAGGGGGTGCAGGGAACCCTCAGGGCTGGGCTGTGAGTGCTCCCAGCCCAGTGCTCAGACTGGTGTGTGGTGTGTGTGTGTGTGTGTGAGCCCAGCATTTTCCATTCCCTAACCCTTCCCTTCCATTCCCAACCCCTTCCCTGGCTCTGCAGGGCCTGGGCTCGGGCACCCGCCCCGTGGGGCTCTTCTCCAGGGAGCTTTGCCCGGACTTTTAACGACCAGAGCAGCAGCTGTGCTCCAAACAGGCTGATTTCTTGTTTTCCCTCTTTTCTTCAAACACCTGGCCTGGCCAGGGATCAGCTCCTTTTCGGCTGCGTTTCCCACCCGGCAGCGAGAGCAGCTTGTTCTGTCCAGCCTGGCCCCGTCTCTGTCCATCTGTGCTGGGGAAGCTGCACGTCCTGCTCCCAAATCCAGGCAGAGGGAGTGCTCAGGGATGGAGGGAGAGTCCAGGCCGTGCCTGGGAAGAAGGGATGGCCATTTGGGAAGATCAGGACCTGCAGGGGAGGGATGCAGGCTGCCTCCTCCTCCTCCTCCTCCTCTCCCCCCCTCCCTCTGCGCTGGGATCCCTGTGCTGGGGTGGCCAAGGGGACACAGAGTCCGGGGTGAATTCCCACATCCTTTGGGCTGGGGCTGCTTTGCTCAAGGGCAGCTTCAGCTCCTTCCCCACCATCCCCTCAGCAGCCACACTGGGGGACCACATTCCCAAGGGTTTCCCAGGTGTTTGCTGGGGGTGGAAACACGGGCATGGAGCTGTGCCCCTGCCCCACATGCAGCCAGAGGGGGGGAGGAAGCCCCTCACTCATCCTCTCAGCCACGTGAGACGGGATCTGTGCGTTGCAGACCAAAATACTTTTCCCCTTCGCTCACTTCCCCCCGCAGAGCTTTGCCCGCAGCCAAGTGACTCTCCCGGGCTCCCGGTGACGCTGTCCCGGCTCTGGCTCTGGCGTGTGGAGGCTGCTGTGAGCTCCCTCCGGGGTGGAGGGGCTGCAGGGATGGGCAGGAGCCTGTCCCTGGCTCCTGCTGAGGTTTGGGGGAAGCTGAGTTGGATTTTCCAGCCTGGTGGCCGCCTGGCACCAGCGGCAACGCCCTGCAGAGCCCCGGCAAGGGCAGCACAGCACCTTCCCACCGCAGTCCTGGGGGACTGGGGCCGTCCCAAACTGCCAGACAATATTTTAGGGGAATCCCTGGGCTCCTCTCCTCCCTGCCCAGTGGCCCCTTCCCAGGGAGAGCTCGTTGGCTCACCAAGTTTTGCTGCCAAACACCCAAAATCTGACATTTTGCATGGAGCACACGCTGCTCTCCAGTTGAGTGGCCACAGGGCCAGCTCAACTTTCCTCCTACTGCTTTTTTTTTTTTTTTCCCCTTTCTGAAATTAAATTTTTTAGCTCTCCAAAGGGAGGTTTAAGATCTGGCTTTAGAAAGATCTGTAAATCATCTGTGTTTGTGCAACACCGAGCGCAGGGGAGGCTCAGCTCGGGATGGGGTGGTTGGTGCTGGGATAACACAAAGAATAATCATCTCCCTCAGGCCAAATAAACATTTTAAGCCGCTCCTGAGGAGCCCAGGCTGTGGTGTGGGGAAGGCAAGCGTGGCTTGAGGACAGACCTTTGCTCTGGAAATTCCCCTTCTTGGCACGCTGTGGTGTTCCCTGGGCTGGGATTGACAAATCTTGGTGTGCTGTGGTGACCCCCAGGGTGGGACCACCAGTCTTGGTGTGCTGTGGTGTCCCCAGGGCTGTCCCCTCCATGTGGGAGATCCAGGAGGTGAGGTTCAGGATGGGACCACTTCCCAGGAAAGGGGATGTTTATTTTACTCACACCGTGACATGGTGCTTGAGGGTCTGGCTGGCATGGACAGGGAGGATGGAGAGGATGAAGGTGTTTGCTGTTTCCCAGCTGGAGATAATGGAGACACTGATTATAATGGGGATTTTTTGCTCACATCACCCCCTTAAACCCTCTGCTGCCTCTTGTCTGTATTTCCTCCTTTGGGATGTTGGTGTGGCTGCTGTCACCTCCCTGCTGGCATGGCTGGAGTGACCAGGGCATGGCTGAGTGCTGGAAGCTCCCTGTTCCTGGTGGGCTGATGGGACACAGCCCCCAGGCTCGCTGGGGACCACATTCCTCCGTGTTTACCCACTCCAGGCTGTCCCTCTTGTTGTCCTTGGTCAGCCCAGCCATTCCCTCTGCCCTGGCTCTGTCTCCTGGTGCTTTCACACTCAAACATTTCCTCTCCCACCTCTGCCAGACCAAAGTGGTGTTTCTGTTGCAAACCTCTGCAGAACAAACCGGGAAAGGGGATAAAGCAAAGGGATGTGGCATCAGGGGACCAGGGATGGCCAGGTTGCTGCCCCAAGCCAACCAAAGCCATGAGAGCAGGTTTGCCTCCCTCCATCACCACCTTTCCCTGCAAGAGCAGGGCCAGATTTTGCTCCAGGCATGGAATAAATGGAGTGTGTGGTTCCCAGAGCCACGTCCGAGGCTGCAGCCTCTCGGGTTTTCAGAATGTGAAAGGACGCCTTTGAAGGTGGATTCGAAACTTGGACACGGAGAGAAATTCCTGCAGGGAGAAAATTCAAACAAACACAGTCCCTTGGCTGAGGGCAGCCTTTACAGGCACCAGAAATGAGGGAGGTTTTGGTCCCCCCCCTGGCATCAGGAGCTGTGGGAACAGCTTCACAGGCGGGACACACGGTGGTGGAGAAGGGCTGGGCTGTGACACCTTTCTGTGTCTGGCACTGCTGGGTGACTTCTGTGCAAACAACAGCCCCATTTGGTGCCTCAGTTTCCCCCTCTCAGTGCCCAGCTGAGGGGCTGTTAGTCAGCAGGGAAAAAAACCCAACCAACCATGGAACACGTCCCCGTGGACTTGGGGACTTCTGAGCAGTTTTTAAAGCAATTGGCATCAATCTCCAACAGCATACCCTTCAAACAGCATCTCCTTTCCCTATTGATTCTGGGCCCCCTCCAGCTGGCAAACACGTGTCTCCAGCTCAACTCTTTGTTTAAACACCATGAAATACCTCTGTGGATTCTCTCCATCCCTTTTCCTGGCTTCCAGTCGAGATACCTGCTGCTTTTTTAGGATCCCAGTGCCCCAGCTCGCTGCAGGTGAGGGCTGTGCCCTTGGATCATCCCGACTGGCAGTTGTTGAGCAGCACCCACCAGGAATCCTCCAGTTTTGGGGTAAGGGTCCCACACTGGGAATAAATATTTAGGTGTTTTAGGGAGCCCAAGGCAAAATGGGGGAGTCCAGCCAGTGGGAATTTTGGGGGAGCTCGGATTTTGGCTGTTAGCCACCCTGAACCAAGTGTAGAAGTGCAGGATCAGCCTGGATGGCTGCCAGCCCCTGGCAGGGCTGGGACTGGGATTTCAACGAGCCAGAGCAGCTCAGGTTTCCTGGCCCCTGCTGCAGATGGGCTTGGCTGGAGAGAGGATGGTTGGTGGGGAGGGAGGGGACCCCCGAACCCCCCATTCCAGGGGTGCTGGGATGGGGGGTGCCTGTAGGAGGGTGATTCCCATGGCTGCTGTGCCCACCCTGGACTTCTCACCCTGCCTGGGCTGTGTCTCAGAGCTGGGAATATGCAACAGGTCGTGGTTCCCTGGGAGCTCCCTGAAGCAGAAATGTCCCCTCCGAGCACGTCCCTCCAGTGTACAGTGATTTTCCAGCTGGGACCTGGTTGACTCTCCTGGCTGACTCTCCCTGTGCCCACGAACACCCGTGGCATCACTGTGACTCCCCCTCTTCTCTTCATTAAGTGCCATCAGGATTTAAATTAAAGCTCAGCACCAGCTGCGAGCGAATGAACCCCTGCATCATGTTCTACAGGATCCATCTGCCAGGGAGCAGAGGGGACCCCGGGGGCTGGTTCCCTTCAGCAGGGGTTGAGGGGGCAGCTGGAAGTCACTCTGGGGGTGCCACGGGTGGGACAAGGGGGCTGGTGCTCTGCTGGAACCCACCATCCAGAACACACACCCCTGGAAAGCAGGAACCGTGGCAAGGGAAAGGGCTTATTTGAAATTATTAATTGGCTTTGTTTTTAAACACGGGCTGGGAGCAGCCTCCGCAGCAGAAGGAATTGTTCCCGAGCGCCAGCCCTCCGGCGGGCCGGCCGTGTGCGCGCCGCGCTTGGCTGCCAGAGAAAGACGTGATTGTTGTCATCGTTGCCTCCGTCCCGGCCCTCCCAGCCCTCCGCCCCCCGCGCTCCCACCGCCCTCGGCTCCCAGCAACAAAACCCCCGCGCTCGGCCCAGGCTCGCTCGTGGCGGAGCAGAGAGGAGGAGGAGGAGGAGGAGGAGGAGGGAGACAGCCAGAGAGAAACTTGTCTTGGGGATTAATAAGAGGCAGGAGGAGGGAGAGGTGCACACAGGTAAGCTGTGGGCAGGTGTTTTCCCCCAGGCTCTTCTCACCTTGCCTGAGCCTCCGACCCAGGACGCTGTGCTGGTCCACGATGCCCCTGCCCTCTCCAGCCTCCCCTACATCCACAGCAACATCTGTTCTTCCCTTTTTTTTCCTCTCCTCTTGTTGGTTTTTCTGTTCTGCACCAGTTGGAGTCTTTGTTCTCTCCCTTTGCTCTGGTTGTAGGAGTTTTTCTCGGTGTGGGGCAGTTTTGGGTTGGGGGCGGGGGGGACTGGGGACTCTCCCCGTGTGACAGAGTTGCAGTTGCTGCCAGGAGGTTTTTAAGAGAGGGGGTGAGGACCCCTTTGTGTGTCCCCCACACAGACCTGGGCTCTCACACACTCACAACCCCACGCAGGTTCCCCTCTGGCTCTGCAGCCAGACTGGGGGTACCAGGGGGGCTGCACAGCCCGAGCCATGCCCAGAACTGTCCCCTGCCTTGGGAATAAGGAGGGAAAACACGCATGGAGCGAGGGTGAAGAGGCTGAGAGGAGAACGGACACCTCCGGAGCCAGGACTGCTTCCAGGAACCTCCGGGAGCATCGGGTCACCTTGTCCTCCCTTGCGCACGATCTGAGGAGACGGTCGGGGCTTGGGGGTCTGCGGGGTCCTGCTCCCATGGGAGGGGGGCTGTGTGCAGGCAGAGAGGGGCAGCCCCTTCCCTGCATCCCCCCACGGGGGTCCCGTTTGGAGCAGACTCTTTGTCTCCGCTCCGGCAGGAGCTGATGGGAGGAAGAAACAGGGCAGTGATGTTCGCCGAAATCCTGGGAAAAGGGTTTTATTGCTTGGAAGAGATTCGACCCAAACCTGTCCTTCCCCGCCTGTCTGAGAGGTTTAGAAAAAAGCATCTACAAAGCAAAACATGGAAATTCATCCCCTTGGCACTGAAGGCGAAGCATGAGGGCTTGGAAACCTTCCTGGGATCCTGCGATCCCGGCCCTGCCTTATGTGGTGCTCAGCCGTCGGCATCCCAGAGCTGCCTCCCGGGACAGCACGGAGCAGGAACGCTGGGTGTCCCTGCGCCCTGGGGAAGGAGGGGCGAGAGACTGAGCGTTTCCACCTGGGAAGAGATAAAAGTGCAGCCGTGGGAGGTTTGCTCTACTCTGGAAGAGGCTGGAGGGGAGGGATGAGGTGTCAGAGCAGTTTCCCACCCTTAGGGGAAGCGGAGCGGGGCTGTTGGGGGGGAGCAGGGCGTGTGTGGGGTCGGCGCTGCCGGCGCTTTGGCAGCATCTTCTCCCAGGATTTGCTTTTGTGTGTGTCCAGCCAGTTCCACTGTGTGTGGCAGAGCGATGTGCGGGCAGGCTGAGCCGGGAGCAGCGCCGGGAAGGGTCGGGACACGCAGGGAGGGAGGAGAGGGAGGAATTGCTGACACGGAGAAGGCAGCGGGAAGGTGTTCCCTGCCAGGGCTGCCTTCCCACGGACCCTGCGGTGGGAGGAGGTGGCTGGAGCGAGCAGAGAACGGGATGAGCCTTTCGCAACGGGTCTGGTGACTGTGGTACAGTGAGGAAACGCTCCTGGCACGCAGGAGCCCCGCATTGTTGTCCCCCTGTCCTGCGGTCTTTGGCTGAGCCCAGAACTGCTGCAGAGCCCAGGAGCGTGTCCGAGCTGCTCCCCGGCAGGGTCTCCTGGGACACTCGACCCTGCAGGACACTCACCACCCCTGCAGAAGGAATGCAGCAGGAGCGAGCCCCGCCGCTGCCTCGGCCGTGTGCCGGCTCCTGAGGCTGCCTGTGGCTCCACTACTCCCTGGGAAAGGGCTGGGAAAGGGCGAGAACAGCGGGATGTTGCATCAGGGCTGTGCTTCCCAGGGGACCCTGGGGACGCCTGGGTGACAGCCTGGCTGCCCTCCCTTCGGAGGACGGCCTTCTCCATGATTCCCAGCGCTCCAGAGCCGCTGGATAAAGAGCTCCCTGTTCGCTTCAGCTGATCAGACCCAGATTCTTGCAGCGACACGAATGGGCTGTGGCTGTTGAACACGAGGGAAGCCAAGAGGGGAGGTTTTCTGGATCCTTTTGGTTATTTTTAGCTTGCCCTCCTTGTTCTGCTCCGACGTGCAAGTTCCCGAGCTGGGTGGGGGCATCTCTCCCAGCAGGGATGATGGAAATTCCCAGTGGGGAAGGTGTGAAGGGAGCTAACAATGGACTGCAAAAGGCCCTTGTTCCAGCTGTCCAGGCCCTCCCCTCTTCTCCCAAAGTCAGAGCTCCCTTTATCCCTCCCAGCCCCTCCCCAGGAGGGGATCCTGGACAGCTGCTGCTCCCTGCACGTCCCACTGCTGTAAGAGAAGGGCAGGAGGCATCCAAAGGAGTGACAAATCTCCCCGTGTCCTCTCCACAGCTCCCTCTTGCCCCAGGGTGGGGGTTTCTGCCTGCCCTTGGCACCGGTCCCAGGGCTGGCAGCGAGCACTGCTGGGAGCTGGGTGTTACTGGGAGGCAGCGAAGATAAACTATTTGGAAAGCAAACACCAGTGGCATTTGGGGCTGGAATTTCCAGCTGTTGTGCCGATTTTTTTTTGCCAGTTGTAATGGGATGAGTGAGGGAGCAGCTGCCTCTTTCTGGGAAAAGCCCTGGGCAGGGATCTGTTGGGTGCCTTGGCCTTGCACTCAGGCCAAGCTGGTCAGCACAGTCTGTGGCTCAGGAGGTGTCAGAACTGGTTTTGTCCATGAGCTGAGCCTTTTCTCCACGCCAGGCCGTTGGTTTCCTGAATACATTCGTTGCTTCATGACTTAACTTTATTCCAGTTGCACGGATTCCTTGTGGATAGGCACGATCTGAGCTGTCCTGGCCGTCGGGAGCGATGACAAAGGTCAAGTGGAGACGTTTGCAGAGCAGGGGCTGAGCTGGGGCTCTGGCCCTGCCATCAGCAGCTCCTGCAGAATCAGGGTGTGGGATTTGGAAGTTTGGCCTCTTGTTTTAATTCCAGTAAATGCAACTGGATGGAGAACAGACTTCCAACTGCGCTGGGTCCAGGGAGGGCTGGCTTTGAACCTTCCAGCGTGGTGGAGGCAATTGTAAGGCTTGTGGTGGCCCCAGGCTTGTTGCATCCCCGTTATTCTGGATGCAGGGCTCTCAGCTGGCTGGGGAGTGGCTTTGCAGGGGCAGGCTGGTGGGGACCAGCAGAGAAGGGTGGTGGCAGTGCTGGCACTGCCCAGTGCCCCGGGCAGAGGGGCTGTGACAGTCCCCACGGGGGACGTGGCAGCGGATAAAAGGGGCTGCATCTGCCTTCTGACACTTCCCTTCTGTGCTGACAAATGCCTCAGGATGTGTCGCTCTCCAGCCTGGATTTCTGGCTTGGTGACTGTTCCTGCTCTGTGCTGAGTCCCTGAACATCTGCAGTGCTCAATCCTCCTCTGGAGGGGGTGCCTCCTCACCTCTGGGTGAGCTGAGGGCCAGACACAGAGCTCAGCCCCTGCTGCTCCCCTGGGCACTGTGGTGTCAGAATCCAGGTCTGAGTCTTGGAGCAGAGGCAAAATCCTACGGAATGGTCTGGGACAGGGTGGGTGGAGGGTGCAGGGTTGGCTGTGGCTGAGGAAGGAGCAGGATGGCAAGGAACGGGGAGGGGACATCCCCTCATCCCTGTTGTGAGTTGGCCCGTTCTCTGCAGCCAGACGCTGAATCTGGACTCTTGGAGACAGAAGCACGTCCAGTCCCAGCAGGGACCTCCTGCAGCACGGCTGGGCTGAGGGTCTGGCAGCACTTGGCTCTGGGGCTGGTCCCTGATCCTCCCTTCCCCCAGCGAATGCCAGAGCCCTGATTGGAACCAGCCGGCAGGGGAGGAGTGTGGGGTTAAACAGAGCCAGATGGGAGCCGAGCAGGCAACGAGGAGAGGAACAGGCTGGGCCTGGAGGGGGGGCGAGAACAGGAGCTTTTCTAGGGAGAAGTCAATTCCTTGGAGCCCCAGGAATGCGTGGGATCGCTTCAAAGGGAGCAGGGCTGGCAAAGGAAGCCCTGGGAGCAGTGGCACATCCGTGGGTAGGATGTAGGCTCCAAGTGGGAAGCTGTAGGCAAAGGGGGTTGGTGTGGCCCCAACCCTGACCCTAACCCTGGCCCCTGTGGCCACGATGGCAGTGAAGTCCACTCTGCTGTGTTGCGTGGGAAAGCTGGAAGAGCCTCATTTTGTTCCAAAATCGGCATCAGCAGCTCCAGCCTCACCAAAGGCTTCTCCCATCCCAGCAGCACTTGCTCCCACAGCAGACACCCCATTTCCCCATCTTCCTTTGGCTTTCCTCATCTTCTTCCCTCTCATCTCACCCCATTCTCTCTCCCCCCCTGCCTCTGCCGAGCTCCTCCATCTGCCTCCCCCTGCATCCAGCTTGGCTCTGATCCTGCTGGGGTGACAAGTCCTGCCGGGAAGAGCCTGGCGAGCACCCCGAGGAATGTGCCCAGGAAACCCACCCACAGCCTGGCCTGCTCCAGCTGGCCCTGGAGAGGTGCAGCCAAAGCACCTTCTGCACAGGGCTTCGTGGGGAGCTCGTCTGTAACGAGCTGGATCCCTCCATCCTCCCAGGCATCAGCTGGAGAGCTCCCAGCAAGTCTGGCAGGGATGATCACTGCTGTTCCAGGCAGCAGCAGGGAGAGCAGAGAGGGGACAGGCGGCTTTGTGGGCTTGATATCGACCCAGAGAAGAGGGAGGGGTGACAAGGTGCTGGGCTGGTGTCCAGGAGAAACTGTCTGGCTCAGGGAACACAGAGACCTCTCCTGGTCCGTCCCTATCTCCCACTTCTACAGTTATTCCCCAAATAACCATCCCTGCAGTGGGACTGGAGGTGATGGATGGGTTATTTGGGCAGCACAGGGAGCTGCAGAGCCAAACACCTTTGTTGCTGCCCGTGTGTAAACTTGCAAATGCCCTTTTTATCACTCAGCCTTGAGAAAGGGCTGAGCTGCCTCCCAGCCGGTCCCTGAGCACAGGGCCATCCATCTCTGCTGCCCTGCTAACTGCTGCTGGTCTCCCGACACCCATCCGCAGCCAATTTCCTACTGAATCATTGATTTCCTGGCTTAAGTGCAAAATTGAGCTTAATCCATCAAGGCCTCTGAAGGGGCAATCCATCCTTCGGGGAGAGGGGACGGTGCTGCCCTCCCGGGGGGGGGGCAGGCTCTGTGGGGTTCTGCTGAGGGTGGCATGTGAAAAACACCCCAAACCAAATGACACAATCCAGCACCCCCCATGGCACGAGGCTGAGCCAGAGAGAGGGACCTCTGGAGGGGGTCTGGTTGGATTTGAAGATGACTTCCAAAGGGAAGGAGGGAAAACAGCAGGTTACTGGCAGGGACTGGGAGCATATTCCCGCTCGTCCGTGGTGGGGAGATGACACAGTGCTTTAACTGGGGTGTTTTTACGCTGCTTAACCCACCTCTTGTTGCCTCCCTCAGGGAAACATCTGGACCATGAAGGTGGCCCTCAGGTTGCTTCTCCCACTCGTTCTCGTGCTGGTCTCGGGGGTGGGCGGGCAGCGGAGGAAACCTCCCC
>JAODLE010121180.1:0-10279 GCA_027576695.1 Cossypha archeri | reverse complement strand
ATCCAGGGGCAGCCACAGCTTCTCTGCCCAACCTGTGCCAGGGCCTCCCCACCCTCACAGCCAGGAATTCCTTCCCAGAATCCCATCTATCCCTGCCCTCTGGCACTTTGAAGCCATTCCCCCTCCTCCTGTCCCTCCAGGCCCTTGGAAATGGTCTCTCTCTATCCTGTTGGCTCCTTGAAGGCCACAATTAGGTCATTCCAAAGCTTCTCTTCTCCAGGCTGCACAATCCCAACTCTCCCAGCCTTTCCTCCCAGCAGAGCTTCTTCATCCCTCTGATCATCCTGGTGCCTCATCTGGACTGTCTCTCACAGTTTTCCTGGCAGGATCAGCATCCCTTCCTCTGCTCTCCCAGAGGAGGTTCACCTGGAGAACACTTTGCATTTGTGCAGCACCTGAGACACCCCAGAAATGGTGAAAGCAGTTCCCTCACGAGCAGAACCCTTTCCCCAGGGAATCCAGGCTTGCTTCCTGACTTCTGAACTTCAGATCAGGATTTTTCCAAGGAATGGAGGACAAATACGATGGTCAACAAGGGATATTTAAAGTTCCTGCAGACATTGCACTTGAAATGAATCACAGAACAGTTTGGGTTGGAAGAGACCTTAAAAATCATCTCATTGCAACCCCTTCCATGGACAGGGACACCTCCCACCAGAACATCTGATAGTCCACCCTTTAACTGGGAAACTGCAGGAAGAAAGCACCTTTTCCCCAGAGAATCAGGAAGCTGCAGGTAGAAAACACCTTTTCCCAGGAGAATTAAGGCAATGGCAACACTTCATTGGAATTTCAGGCACAGACAACACTGACAGATGATCCATATCCTTCCCAGAGACAATTCCATCGGATAAAAAGACCTCAGATCCCCCAAACTGTACGAGTTTTGACCTCTTTTGCTAAATCACCAGTTATCCTTGCTCTGTAATGTCACCTATTGACTCCTGCTTCCTAGGAGGAGCTGCAGGGGATGCTTTAAGCATTGTGATAAGCAAAACTGTGTCACCAGGGCTAAATTGGCATCTTTGCTGCAGCCCTGCAATTTGAAGCTGAAGGGCTGCTCCGTGCCCAGGTAATTTTTATTACAAGATTGGGGTTAAAGCTGCTGGATCTGGATCTGAACTTCCCCCTGGAAGTGCCATTAGAGCTTCCCCCGACCCCCAAAAACATTCAAGTCGTACAAATACTCGGGTGTGGAATGAAGTTACTGCACCACCTGAGCTGTGAAACAATTCCTTCCCCTGGGTTAATACCCCTGGACAAAAAAATGAGGGAAAATTTTGCTGCAGGCTGAGCCCCCTCTGGCAGCAGAATTCCCAGTGCAGGGCTCCCCAGGATTTGCAGGATCGTTTTAGGGGGAGAGCTCTGCACTTCATGTTGTCAGAAAAGCAGAAATCTGTATTTGTTTCAAATCTTAACAATCTTAAGGCATCATTTCCATCCCTCTTGGAGGCTTGACAAAAGTTCTGCCTTGTCCAGTCTCTCTCACTTATATTTAAAATTAAACCAGGAAGATGAGCAGCTAGTCTAACACTGAATCACACAACAAGCTATCATGCAGATATTAACAATATATACAATTAATATGGACAGCTTTTTATCCAGGTCCAGGCTGGTAACCATGAGAAGATATCTCAGAAACTCAAAGAGGAGTTGCCCAGTGTAGAATTTAGGCTTGTTCCCAGATTTCAGCCAAATCCATGGTACAAACCCAGCAACCACTTTGTATGAAAAACGCTGGATCCATTTTGCAGTGAAGCCAAATGCAAATTTTGGTCCTAAGCCTGATTCATAGGTACCAGAACACACACAGAGAAGTAGTTTAAGCATCATTTTCTTCACCTTTAACAGTCCCTGTTGTTCCACTTGTCTCAAGAGCAGAGGTCTTTTTTCCTCCTGGACAATCCAGGGTCCTTTGGCAGCAACCCTGAGCACGGTGAGGGTGGGCAGCAGGACTTGGGGGGGTCCCAGTCCCACCATTTCACACAGGCTGGAACAGATGAGCAGCAGTGTCCAACCCCGTGGGTCTGGGTGACACCAGGAATCTCTGCAGGTCCTTCAAAGTAGAGCTTAAACCATCAGATAGTTCTGCAAATTAACCCTCCCTGATGTGGATGGAGGGATCAGCTCCTGGTGTCTCTCCCTGCCTTGGTGGATCTTCAGCAGGTCCTGACCCCACCTCGGGGAGGTTTCCTGACAAACCCTGCTTGTTTGTGCTTTGGGAGTCCATGAACTGGGACCCTCTGCCTGCTGACAACCCCAAAGCAACCCCAAATCTTGGAATCCTTGCATCTTGGCTGCAGGAGAGTGACTGACTGCCAGTCCCAAATCCCCAGGCCAGTTTGGAGCTTCCCAAAAGCAGGCTGTGCCTGGAGTTTGTGCAACCCCAAGTAGCAGCCTGGCACTGCTGGCATTCTCTGAGCAGATTGCAGGCCCTATGGGGGACAGGCCACCACACACTTCCCTTCCCTTCCTCACACAGGTCAAACAAGGCTGACATTTTGTCCCCAGACAGCCCAAACAGAGCTCACATTCTGGGGGAAGATGCTGCAGGTACAGCCTGTCCACACAGCTGCAACCCCCCCAGGGCTGCCTTTTGCTCTTCCCATGCCTGCTGGAAGCATCTCTCTCTCTCTCTCTCTCTCTCCCACAAGACCATTTTTAGCTGAGTGACCAGAAGGTGTTTCAGCTACAAAACCACCTGCCAGACTCAGTGTTTGTATCTGCACCACCCCCATCTGCCTCAGCTATTTTCAACCCTTTAGCAGCTACAGCCTGAAGCAGTCCTGGAGGAACAGCCCCCTCCTGACACCTCTAACCAAGGTTCTGCTTCCTGGTTTCCTGGGCTTCCCAAGAGAGAACTTCAGCCCCAGGAGAGGATCTGTCCCAGCTGCAGGAAGGTCTTTTAGAGCCTGAAAGCAGCACAGGAGACACTCAGGGCTCTAAGTGATGGGTGGTAGGTCCATCCTTATCTCAGACCTCTGGCAGAAGGTTTTGACTCCTTGCTCTGCTGGGGTGCAGCAGCAGGTCACACAATCAGCCAGGCTGGAAAAAACCTCTGAGATCATCAAGTCCAACCTGTGACCCAACCCCACCTTGTCAGCCAGACCATGGCACCGAGTGACACGTCCAGGCTCTTCCTAAACACCCCCAGGGGGGCCAGGCAGTGACTGACCCTACAAAAAAGCTTAATTACAGTGTTTAGCAACTGAATCTGCAGCATCAGAGGGCTTGGCAGAGCATTTCAAACTATGGATGACAACAACAGCAGAACCCTCAACTCCAAAGAGCTCAGGGAAGGACTAAGTGATTATGCCATCGCGGTAGACAAGGATCTCCCAGAGGTTTGATGAAGACAGCAGTGGAACAATTGATTTCAACAAATTTCTTCTTCTTGTTCCTTGTCTGAGACCTTCAAATGCAAGAAAAGAGATCATTGTGAAAGCATTTCAAAGGTTGGACAAGACTGGAGGTGGTGTCATAACACTTGGAGACTTCCAAGGGGTGTATCATCCCAAATACCTACCAGGAGGTCAAGCAGTGAGATCCAAACCCCTGGGCTTCTTAAAAGAAGGTGCTGCAGCACAAAACTTCCCATGTTCCTGCTCCAGAGTCTGAGAAAACAACCACAGAACATTCCAAGCTGAAAGGGAAACCAGAAGAGTACAACTCTTGAGGCTACACAGAACTTACTGACCCCTCTCCATCTCCTGGGTATTTCTACCCTCTCCAGAGCAGCAGAACCCATCTGATTACTGGGATTTACCCAGCTGAATTTACCCACCTTTAATTTGCTGCTGCTCTCAGAAACAAAGGAGCAAACACCTTTCACTGGAACTTCCAGAACGAGCTTCAGCTGCTTATTTCTTATTGTTCCCCTGTCCTGAGCCAGGATTTATTGTTATGTACAGCTCAGCTATTCAAAGAGAGTTTAATTTACCTGCAGATCATATTACCTAGCCCACATTTTCAGATTTATATCTCCAATGGTTTCTTCTTGCAGTGCCTGGTGATGTGAGTGCAGCTGTGATGGATGGGCCTCAAACACTTGGTGGTTCAATTGAATAAGAGAATCAGGGAAAATACAGGGGTTTTTTTTGCCCTTCTATGTAATTGCCCAAAACCACAGAAGTCTACAAATCTCCACTTGCAATATCAGATCCAGGTATGATTTACTTAAATACTCCTAGTCAGCTGCTGGAGGAAGTTTTTTTCCTCTCTGAAAAAGCCTTGTCTGTTCATACACACAGCACCAACCCCTCTCCTAGCAGGGAGCAGAGCCATGATATTAAACTTCTTAGATTTGCCCATTTCCTACTTTTTTTTTTGCAAGATTCAGGGGAGTGTGTCGCTTCCATTTGATAATGGAAGGTGGAAATGCAAACTAATTCCTCATTTTATCAGCAGTGCTGTAATTTAAGCTCTCCCACTCTCATTTTTTTTTCTCCCTGCCTGACTTGCAGCCTGGAGCTCCCACAAGCCCCAGCACTGAAATCCTGCTTGGATTAGGGCTGAATTTTGTAACAATTACTATGTTTTATGGAAGGGTTCAGAAATGAATTGTGTACAGTGATGTCAGTGCCTGAGGTTTTGGGGGGACCTAAATGTGGCTTTGAGGAGCCCCCAAGGAAAGTGGAGAGAGACTGAAGGGACAGGACACAGGGAATGGCTTCAAAGTGCCAGAGGGCAGGGATAGATGGGATATTGGGGAGAAATCCTTCCCTGTGAGGGGCTGGGATGGCATTCCCAGAGAAGCTGTGGCTGCCCCTGGATCCCTGGAAGTGTCCAAGGCCGGGTTGGAGCCACCTGGGCTGGTGGAAGGTGTCCCTGCCCATGGCAGGGGGTGGAATAAAATGATCTTTAAGATCCCTTCCAACCCAAACCATTTAATGATTCCATCATTCTATGACCCTCCTCAAAAGCTACAAACACACACACTGTATTAAAGTACATTTTTATGCCCCTTTTCAGATAAACATCATCATTAACACGACAAACCCCACGTTTGAAACTCTCCTGCTCAAAAAAAAAACCCCACCCAGCCCAGGTCCAGAGTGGCTCTTGATGGCAGAGATGTCTGGCTGTTGTGCTGCAGCCAAAGCTGAGTGGTTTCTGTGATTTTCTGTTATCTGAAGAAGCAGGATGAAATCAAATAAGAGATTATATAGTCCCTGTTGCAGAACCCTGAGACAGACCCTGCCAAGCACTGCAGTGGATGCTCCAGCATTAGAAAAAAATGCCTCTTTTCTGGTTCAAAACAGCCCCTTGTAGAGGCACCACGGAAAAAATCAGACCTGAAAAGGAAACAGTGCTGGGAAAAGGTTCAGGGAGTGAAATCAGAGACTGAAGAGCTCCAGCACAGACCTGACATGGAGAAAATTGTGTGTATTACGGGGAAGAAAATCAAGTGAAATGCAACTTTAGGATGACTTCCTACACAAGTTCATCCTCAGAACAGTTCTGGCAGAGATTTCAAAGCTTTACCCCCCTAAAAAAAGGGCAACCAGGTGCTAACAGAAGCAAAAACAGAAGGAAAAAGATGTGAGAATTTAGCTGGAGGGACAAAGAGCCCTTGGAGATTCCTCAGACCAGTATTTTGTCTTATCCACACTTCATAAATGGAGGATCTTCTGGAAAGTCCCAATTTTCAGCTATCCTGTGCTGGCTAAACAGCTGTTTAACTGGTCCTGAGGTCTCTGTCCTGGGCTGAAAAAATCCCAGGAATTTGTGCTTCAATGTCACCGTGGCATCTCCCACCAGCATCTCAAAACTGCATCTTTGGATTAATGATTTGTAGCAGGTTTTTATCTACCAGCAGATCCATACTGCAGAAACTGAAGTTTTTATGGGTTTTAATTTTCATCCTGCTTTATGGAAGGGCCAGAACAATAATGAAGAATTGGAAAAGTGATTGGAAAGCGGAGAAGCTGCTCGGAAAAGTTAAAGGGCTTTTAAGGAGTTAAAGGGAAAAAGTTGCTGCTGGACCCAAAATCTGGAGCAGAACAAAGATTTCACATGGCCTGGTTTCACATTGTGCCTATAATTTGGCTCAGTGTGACGCAAACAAGGGTGAAAATAAGACCCTAAGTAATATTTCCTGTGATTTCCCTCTAAACAAATTCTAGGGGGTGAAAACTAAGTCTGATACTGAGTTTCTTTAAACACATTCCCTCTGGGATTTACAATCTTCCCCTGATCTGGTTTTGGATGGGCCAAAGAGCCATCAGTGATGTGGCTCCAAAACTGCCTTTTTTAAGGGAATTTCTGGGAAGGGAGGGGCAGGACAAGGCTGAGAGATTTGGGATTGTTCAGCCTGGAGAAGAGAAGCTTTGAGGTGACCTGACTGTGGCCTTCCAGGACCTGAAGGGATCTGACAGGAAAGGTGGAGAGAGATTTTGGAAAAGGGCCTGGAGGGACAGGACACAGGGAATGGCTTCAAAGTGCCAGAGGGCAGGGAGAGATGGGATATTGGGAAGGAATTGTTGGCTGGGAGGGTGGGGGACCCTGGCACAGGTTGCCCAGAGAAGCTGTGGATCCCTGGAAGTGTCCAAGGCCAGGTTGGAGCCACCTGGGATAACAGAAAGCTTCCCTGCCCAGAGCAGAGGATGAAACAAAATCATCTTTAAAGCCCCTTCCAGCCCAAACCCTTCTGCAATTCTGGGATTTTAAGTTTCTCTCACTTCTGACTCTCACAAGACAATAATGCCCAGAACCCCCCTGTGCTTTGGCTCCCAACAGGCTGAATCCCTGACTCCCTTAAGGAGATGTTTTCCTGCAGACAAACAGACAGACAGACTTGGGCAAACCAAATCCAAGCTTGTGACTTTCTTGCTCAGCAGGGACATTTTTAAGCATTTCATCCACGTAACTCCCCTCCAAGGAATCTGCCCCCACCCAGAAGTTGGAAGGTGTAAAAGTTTGCAGCTTTTCCCCTCTTTTCCAATGATTCAGGTCTCTGAACTCCCTGATGATGAGGTGTAGATCCCAGGAACTGCTGACTAGGCAAGGAATCTTCCCGAGGAGTGGCTGGATGGAGGGATGGGAGGGCATGGACAGCTTTGCTTGTGCAGGAGCAGCTTTGGTGCTGTTGTTTTTAATCCCAGTACAAGGGGATTATTCCTTCCATCTGTGACTCCCACAAAGAAGATCTCCCTGCTGTTATTTCCTCGACTGCTCTGCTCATCAAACCCCTTTGTTTTGCATGTCATGCTGGCCATTTATGATGGAGGAAAATGGATTTGCCTTCTGGCAGTAATTCCTCTTTTTTTTATTATTATTATTTTTTTTTTTTTCCTTTTCATTTGATTCGGGTTTTAAATGCATTGAACACAAGAATTTTGAAACTTTATGATGCCTGAATGCTTCCAGCACTCATTAAACATTTAGTGTGTGAAGGAGGGGTGAGGGGGAGGAAGAAAAAAAAAGACAAAGAAAACAACAACCAAACCCCCAGATGAAGCACAACACAGGGAAAAGCAGAGTTCAAGGCAAACTCTGTTCAGGGGAAGATTCCATCCTCTGCTCAAGGATGAAGGAATATTTGCTCCACCATATTCAGTGGTTCCTGGGACCTGGCAGGCTGCAGTTCCTCTCAGGGCTGGTTTAAATTGCTACCCTGGTGCAAAGACATGTGTGGTGATCTGAGAGCACGTGGAATAATGTGAAAACAGAACACCCCTCAGTGCCAAAGGGCCTCTTGTGTTCCTCTGGCATTCCAGGGCCTCTCCACCTCAGGGTTTGTGTCTCTGTTTGCTCCAAGTGCTGCAGGAGGGGCTGCTCAGAGTGAAGGGACAGAAATATGGATAGTCTGACAGAAAACAGAGCTCAGAGTGGGCTGGTCCCAGTGTGGGTGGCCTGGGACAGGGCTGGGTGGTGCAGACAGTGCCCAAAGTTACCTGAAGGTGCAAATGCAGAATTTCCAGGAACCACCAGGCTGTGATTTACAGGAATTTTACAGTTCAAAATTTACAGGAATCACTGCTGAACACACAGGAGATGCAGGGTAGGACTTTTTCTTTAGCTGATGACCCTGAGAGGGGCTCAGTGGTTTAAAACCCAGTGTTAATAACACCAAAGTTGTGGGTTTGGTCCCCTTATGGGCCATTCATTTCAGAGTTGATGATCCTCGGGGGTCCCTTCCAGCTCAGAATATTCTGTGGTTCTGTGTGCAGAGCTTACAGGGACTTGACAAACACACAGGTCTCCTGAACATCCTGAGTTATTCCAGGGTCTCCCCAGGAGCTCAGCTGCCCCAGGCAGTGCTGATGAAACCCCCATTGCTGTGACATCCCTGACTTCAACCCAGCTGGGCTTCTGCCATCATGGGCAGCCTCTGGAAACAGCTCCAGCTGTGAGAATGGAGCATGAAACAAGTGGGGCAGATCCCACCCTCCACCCCTGCACAGCTGGGAATTATCTGCAACAGGGATCAGGGCAGCAGAGGCTCCTCCTGAAGAGGCAGGGGCTGCCTGTTCTGATCAGGTCAATGCAAGGCCTGGTGGGGGAACAGAGCTTTTTAAGCCACAGCTCTGGGTGTTTTAAACTCTGTTCTTTATTAAGGGAGAGACAAGCACCAAATGGAGAAGAAAATTCCAATTCAGGATGCTGGCAAGTCTCCCAGTTTCATCTGAAGTTTCAAGTCACTGAGAATGGTGGTGTGAGAGGGAAACCAGTCACTGTGCTATGCAGGATCTTCTGCCTGCCTTATTTTGGGGTTAATCTGTGTCAATCCCATCGTGTGGGAGCTGCTCTGTGGCTCTCACACAGGGCAGCAGCTCAGTGCTGTGTCAGAGGGGTTTATTCCCACATCCAGGCCCTTTTAGTTCATCCCACAATGAGATTTTCCAGTCTGGCTCCAGCCCCACTGAGGGTGGTGGGAACACCTTGGTAATGCCAGGGCCACCCCACCCTCCCAGGGAAGGATTCCTGGGAAACTTTCAGAAGTCTTGGATGATGAGAAGAACAACTGAGATAATTTAAAAAGCTTTAAAGTGACAGAGAGTAGGTTTAGATTAGATATTGGGAAGGAATTGTTGGCTGTGAGGGTGGGCAGGCCCTGGCACAGGTTGGGCAGAGAAGCTGTGGCTGCCCCTGGATCCCTGGAAGTGTCCAAGGCCAGGTTGGAGCCACCTGGGACAGTGGAAGGTGCCCCTGCCATGGCAGGGGGTGGCACTGGCTGGTCTTCCACTCTTTTTTCAACCCAAACCATTCCATGATTCTGTGTTATTATGATTCCTGGTTAGGCTCAGCCTGGATATTCAGGATTAAATCCAGCATTCAAATTACCTGCTAAGCCTGAACCCACCTGAGTGATAATAAAGCCAACACAGAGCAAGGCTGGAAGGGATGCAGCCTTTAATGGGGGTTTAACTCCCTCATTTCAAATACAACCCCTCGTTTTTGCAAGTGTTGAAATAATTTCCCAGCCTCTGGAATGGCAGCTAATGGGTCATCATCCATCAAAATCATGGGTGAGCCATGAACAAGGTCGAGGAAGGGTGATTTAATAACAAACAAACAGATAAAGTCTCCTGCTCTTATGCAGTGTGAATATTATTTCATTTTCTCTTTACTGTCAGGATCTCCCTGATAAACAGCCCTTCATAACTTTGATTCTCCCATGTTAGAGTTGTTAAACTTAATTGTCTTCCCCCCCAATGTTTTATTAGGGCAGGGATGAATTTTCATGATTCATCCAATGTCTATAATTTGTTATAATCTCATTGTTTTGCTCTTTGTCTCAGCAGCTGTAATATTAACCCAGGTCAATAATTCTGTCAAGTGGGATTGATGGGACTTGAAATAGGGAATTTAAAGAATGGAACTACATCTTATGTCGAAGATGCAAATAGGAAAATCCTGGATAATCACTGGATGAAGGCGTTGAGAGCAGCTGGGCTGCACAAAACAGGGAATATTTGCCTGATATGCTTATATGACCCAAAGTCCTCTTCCATTGGTCTTTGGCTTGGATATCACTTCACACATTGAGAATTTTTTCCCTCTCACTTCTGGTTGGATGTGCTGAATTATCTTGAGAAGTATTTTGAAGTGTCACCAGTTCCTGGGAGAGTTTCTGTCACCCTGAGGATACTCAAACAACTCTGTCCTGAGATCCAGGGCATGGATTCAGACACTGAATTATAGAATAGTAGAACTCCTCTGCTGGGAGGGACCCCCAAGGCCCATCCAGTCCAACCCCAGGCCCTGCACAGGCCCAGCCCCAAGAGTCACCCCCTGTGCCCCAGAGGATCAGCCAAAGCCTCCTGCAGCTCTGGCA